>JABCMJ010000297.1:0-29749 GCA_014822125.1 Arbutus unedo
TGTCGGGGTTTGACATTATTTTGGGTATGGATTGGTTGTCTACATATCATGCCACCATCGACTATTTCAAGCGTCGAGTCCGCATTTGTTCACCTGAAGGGGGTTGTTTTGATTTCTTTGGAGAACGACGAGAGCCGTTGGAGCCTTACTTGTGGGGATCTCGAGAGCGAGAGTCCATCTATGCACTTCTAGCTAGTTTGACGTTAGATGAAGACATGTCAAACCATGGAGAGCTACCTTTAGTGTTTTGAGATTTTTCGGATGTGTTTCCTGTTGAGTTTCCTGGTCACGGCCCTTGGCATACTTTCCTTGACTGGTCACGCGGGTGGACGCGTAGAAATAGAAGTGACGAACTAAATTTTTTTTAACACAACTAATACACCCCAAATCAATTTTTTTCCCCTTCTCTCTCTAAGAAACTCTCATTTCTCATGTCTCCACCCCAAAATACTTGATCAAACCTCCATATCTTTCAAATTCCTTCAAGGATCCTTCATTTCTCCTTTGATTTCAAGCTTTTGGAGGTGAGTTTTGCTTGGAGAAGACTTGGTTGAGTATCCCTCCACCATTAAAGCTAGGGTTTCACCATTTTGAGCTCAAAGCTTGGATTTTCTTCTTGAGGTAAGGATTTTTCTTGCTTTTCTTACTTGATTATGACTTATTATTGATGTATTGAGCATTTACCTTTTTATTAATAGTTTGATTATGTTTGAGCATGTGTTGAGTTTTCTTAGCTTGAAAGATTATCATCTTGGGTTGCTTGATCCCATGTTATTCATTTAGAAGAGTGTGATATGACTTATTTAGTAGAAATGGTGCATCTTATTCATTTGACTCTAGGTCATAGTTGATGGATGTGCTCCATGGTTTATGTTGTGCTTTGAATATTGTGAACTAGACTCCTCGATAGGAAGGCTAGGAATGTTACGAACTAGACTTCTCGATAGGAAGGCTAGGAGTGTTGTGAACTAGACTCCTAAATGGAAGGCTAGGTGTATTGTGAACTAGACTCCCCGATGGAAAGATTAGGAATGTTGTGAACTAGACATCCGACTGGATTGCTAGGAAATGGAACTAGGATCCTACGGGGATACTAGGCATGAGATATCATTAATACGAATTCGAAAGTGCTATCGGATAATGATGTGAACCATTTGGTGATATGAGCCTCCGATGAGTGAAATTCCAATTTGGGAATATTTCGGTCGAAACTTGATGTATTTGTAACAATTCATTGAAGTTAAGTATTGTTTTCCCACATATCATGGCATTCCATCTTCGCGTAAGATTTGTGTAGAATTTCTCTACTGGGCTTGTTGGCTCAATCCTTATTTGTTTTTCAGGTGCAGTTCCCGACACTTAGGTTGGAATTTGGCATGGAGTGCTTGGAATGCTTTTGCATGGGATCCTATAATTCACATCCGTGGAGTTATTTAACATATTTTTATCCATTTTGAAAGAGATATATTATAACTCTAGTTAACTCGAATGTAATGATTTTGAAGCGACTTTTGTAAATCACTAGAACTTGGAACATCTGGTTTATGATTAATGGGCTTTTGGCTAATTGGTGTGACTTGTGTTGTAATTAAAATATATTTACCACGTTAGAATTTGAGGGCGTGACAATGGTTAGCAAGTTTGATGTTGAATGAAGAATACATACGGATTGGGACTACCTTGTGTAGTGTGCAAGTATGCTAATTTCTTTCTCAAAGAACTATCAGGACTGCCACCTTCAAGGGAGCTGGATTTCACCATAAAGCTTGTACCTATAACTGCACCAATTTTCATGGCTCCTTTCAGACTGACACTGGCTGAATTCCGAGAGTTAAAGACACAACTTTCGAAAGTTTTTGGATGAGGGATTCATCTGACCTAGTACGTCACCTTGGGGAACTCTAGCCCTGTTTGTCAAGAAGAAAGAGGGGACAGTCAGACTATGTATCGATTATTACCAGCTTAACTGAGTGACTATCAAGAATCGATACCCACTTTTGAGCACCTGTTTGATCAACTCAGGAGAGCCACTTGGCTTTTCAAGATTGATTTAAGATCTGGGTATCATCAGTTGCGAGTTAGATGATCGGATTTATCTAAGACGACATTTCGAACTCGCTATGGCCACTACAAGTTTGTAGTGATGCCTTTTGGTTTGACCAGTGCACGTGCACGAGCTTAAAACATGAATCGACCTTTTCACACATGTTCTCCCTAGTTCATAACATAGATTAATAATTTCATTAACTACTTGCATAACTACGTGATCTAATTTATCGCATGTTTAATTAATTAAATGCCCATTATGCGTGTTATGCTATTATTGGTATTACTTGATGATGGAAATGATGTTAGAATAATTGACCAATTGAGAATCATGAGTCTGGAATGATAAATTGACAACTCAAAAGATTTTTAAATGTAATATGGAATTTTTGTAAAACTGGCCAAGTACATAGATGAGAAATGATTTTACTCCTTGAGAGTTGTGTCTAGGATGTGTTTAAGCCGTAGCATGGTTTGAGCCGAACTATGATTGGTATCATGAAGTGTCTTAAGCTGAGCTGGATCTTGAGCCAAATTGTATTGTGAGTCATGTCATGTAATAAGCCAAGTTATGTTGTAAGTTAGGTTATGTTTGTAAACCGTGTCGTGTCTTGTAAAACAAAACTTCATGTTGTCCAAGGAAGTAGAGATTTTAATGTTGGGCACGACGTATGGGAAGCGTAGTGACCTGGAGCATAATAGTTGGGAACATGCCATACAAGCGCCAATGTTGGGAACACTGGTTGTCGGGAACACGATTCATCATAAGGGTCGCGACTATATCAGACGAGATCATCATAACACTAAAATAAGACTTTCACTTACAGGGCAACGCTTGTGTAGACTCAAAATTTGGGGATTTGAAATGAATTTTGACACGTACAAGAATGTCAGAAACTTGTATCAGAAACTTAGAAATTGCACAGATACGTTGACCTGAAAAAAAAAATTACCAACTGTACTGTGCTCTAATTTAATTTCCACAATAATCTATTTATTGCTTCCATAATTATTATTTGCTCATATATTCTTCATGCAAAAATTGGTATGTTGCATAAATT
Organism: Arbutus unedo; assembly: GCA_014822125.1. Taxonomy (NCBI): domain Eukaryota; kingdom Viridiplantae; phylum Streptophyta; class Magnoliopsida; order Ericales; family Ericaceae; genus Arbutus; species Arbutus unedo. Next base: position 3,108 of record JABCMJ010000297.1, read on the forward strand.
GGAAAGTACAAGTAGGATTTATTTGGTGAGTTTTATCGCTTATGGTGCAATTTATCTGTCCCTAGCTTTTCACGCCAAGTGCTAAAGACAACGCAAATAGACCTGACTCCCAAGACATTAAAGATATCATTCCCGAGGAAGACCATATTGCACAATAGTTTGTAGGAGTACATGGTCTGGATTGGTGTAGTTCCGTATAGATCCAATAACCAGACCACATTCCTAATGGTCTGATAAAAATGTGAACCAAAATCTCACCATTACCAATGTAAAATCTAACCAAAACCAATCCTTAATTTCAGATCGAATCGGAGTGGTTCCCGATTTTACTCGCAAAATAATAAGATGATTCGAAATGTAGGTCTAACAAACCAGTAGAGTACCATAAAATAGCCCAAAATTTCATTAATATTCAAATATCCAAACTATCACCATGCTCACAATAAAAAAAGATCAAGCAACCCTCAACATATTCTAATTACCATTGAGATAGTTTGAAACATAGGTTCAACACAACAATACAAAACCCACGAAAATGGAGAGGGGTAATGTTTTTGGAAAGAGTAAAAGAGACAGAAGGTGGAAGGTTTTGTTTAGAAACTGAAAATATTTTTTGGGAAGTGCAATAGTGTTTTATTTTTTCAACTACTCAAGAGAAATCGCATGATCAAATTTAATAAAAAAGTGGCTGGTATATATGTATGTATTTATATATACTCAGTTATAAACGGTTTCAATTTGGTTTGAACTGCGGATTGATAAAGAAAATCAGTTACCAAATCAAAATTAGCGGTTTTTTTGTTTTACAACCAAAACCAAATAAGTGTACCATAGAATCAAATCAAAATGAACGGTTTGGACCGATTCGGTTCGTTTTTTTCCCTTTTTTGGATTTTCTTAGACACTCCTTCTAGTTTAACTAGTCTTATTTTAGCTATGTATTTTCAAATTTCAACTATAATTTTTCTTTTCCAGTAATTATAATTTGAACTTTATCGATTATGAAATGAAAAATTATTTTGATTAATTTAAATTAACCTCTCTAAAAATTTGAGGCATTACATAATTTGTGCACATCACCTGCCTACGAGCAGAATGGTCGGGGAACATATCAGTGATGTTTGTTTTTGTCGTATTAACTATGGGATATGTAAAACTTGTCTTTGATTTTTTAGTATACTAGAGTTTGGGCACAGTTTGTGTCTAAAGTTGAATATTTTAGGGGTGTGAGTGAATAGTTGGCTTGAATAATTTTATTATATTTTATTGTTAATTATTTTATATTAAAATAATTACAATTGCAAAAAAAAAATTACAATTGTAAAATTATGTTAAAATAATTACAATTGTAAAAAAATTATGTTTTCTAGAAACAAAAATAGAAATCATTTTTTTTACCAACTTTTAAAATTTTGATCACACCAGTTAACATTCTTCCTTTATATAGTTTTTCTTTTCTATAACAGAATAATTTTTTATTTAAAGTTCCACTGATTTAAAGTTTGCCTAAAGAAAATGGATAAAATGCAGAGATCTCCCCAAAATTATGATAAATACATTCACCTTCTTTATTTTACAAGCTATTTAGCAAATTCTCTCCTGCTATTAAATTCTTACAAACACTGTTAGTTTTAATTTATAAAAACTAAAATATCCATCTTTAATCCTTTTACTTCTCTTTTTTATATATATTTAATTTATTTATGTGTATGTGGATTGAAGTATATATTCTCTACTTATATTGTATAGAGAACAAAATAATTTTTAAAATTTAAAAATTGAAATGTTAAAATTAAATTAAATTAAAGTTATATTTTGATCAAATTTATACAAATAATTGCATCTTATATATTGATAATTACATTTTGTTACAAAATTTATATTTATCACGTAATGTATATTGTTATGTTTGTATTATATATATATTATCTAATGAAAATACATATATTTTTAGTCCATCTTGTCGAAAACAGTCATGACCTTTAATTTGATTTTTTTTAATATTTCAAGTTTTTCTCTATTTCAAATTTAGATGCTAAAATCAAATTATATTTGTAAAATTACTTCAGCATTATATTTTGATAATTATTATTTAGTTACATAAAAAATAACAAATCTTTATATTTTTATCCCCATATGTGTCTATCTAACAGCTAGATAGATATACATTATAACCTATTATATCAAAAAAAAAAAAAAACTATCATGGGTCTATTAAAAAAGTCAATGTAACTTTCATTTTAGATAAACAAGTTAATGTAATTTCCTTGTAATATAATTTTGTTTCAATTTTTATTACAACTTTGGTTTTTATCTGTAATAATTTTTATAGATTATATTTTTGCAATTAAACTAAATATTTATAAATTCACATGTTTGGTTCATTTTTATTTTCTATATATATTTTATCAGCGGAAAGTATATGTACATTGTTAATTCATTATTTTTATATATAATATAAGTGTTGTGAAAAAAGTAAATATAATTTATTATTTTTCTTTTATTTTCTATATATGTTTACATATATATAAGTATAATATAAATTTTTTATACACGCATAGTAAACTAAATATACACAAAAAAAAGAACTAAAAAAGACTAAAGACGAATATTTATTTTTTTATTAATTAAAATTAACTATTTTTTCCAAAAATTGACCACAGTAAAGAATTTAATAAACAATTTGTAAAAAAGTGAAGGTCAGTAATTTTATCAAAACTTGAGGGGAGGTGTCTTCATTTGCCCGAAATCTCGGGAGTGGTCGGTGCATTTTTACCTAAGAAAAGAGGAAAACAAAGAAATTTCCTCCAGCATCCAATCGACATTCTCTTCCTGTTAACGGATAAGGCACGACCATGGGCTCCGCCTCCGCCATCACCTCCTCAGCCCGAATGCTTTCCCTCACCATCCACCAACAGCAGCATATAATCTCCACCCCCAAACTGCCCTATACCAAATTCTCCTCCAAATCCCTCAGACCAATCACCCAACTTCACGTCTCCTCGCCCACTGACAAATCCTCCTCCTCTACAGCCACCGCCTCCAAACCTACCGGAGAAACAATATACTTCGACGGAGGGGCCCACTACGGAGATTTAGTAGCGAACCTCCTCCTGGGTTTCACTCTCCTCTGGCTCCCCCTTACTCTAGCGGCGGTTTTCAGAGCCTTCTTTCTCCGGTACAGGTTCACTAACCTGCGGGTGACGGTGATTTCGGGACTGACGGGCCAAGATAGGAGCGATTTCTCTTATGGCGTGATCAAGGATGTTCAGGTGGTGCCTCGGTTTATTGGGGAGTGGGGTGATGTTATTATTACCTTGAAGGACGGTACTAAGGTGGACTTGAGAAATGTCCCCAAGTTCAGGGAAATTGCCAAGTACTGTCTCTCCTTGGCTAAAAAACCTGTTGTCTTAAAGGAAACTGGGATCAAAGGGGTTTGATGAGGGGGACTTGCTTTTGGTTTATAGTATCTGGTTCTCTTTTTCATCGAGGTATGTACATTTTTTCCCGCTAATGGAGTGCAGGCAGCACTTGAATCTTTTCTTTTTCCCGAATTTGAGTTGTATAGATAATTCGTGTGTCATTATTCAATTTTGTTTTCCTTGATTTGGGTTCTTATGCGATGGATAGTCTTTGTTAGTAGGAATTCCCAAAATTTACGATGTTCATTCCTAAATTGCGAGATATTTCTTTTGTTGTTTGACAAAATTGGGGTTCCTAAAAACGAATAGGAGTGCCAATATAAAGATGACAATTGTGTTGAGATAGTGAGTGTCATGAACACAGACGCAAAATATATGCTGTTTGGCCTTCATTATCTACTCCAGAGAGTAAAATAATATTTTACTAACCATCGAAAAATATGGCGGTTACACCACTCAATTCTCTTTCTCTCAATCTCTAGGTATCTCACCTCTAGTACTCATCGATTGACGACACTCTCTCTTTATTATCTTGTGCCAGATGCAACAAAGGATGAGTCCCTTTTCCCTCTCACAAACCACGGAAGCGCCTAGCGCCCAGAGGAGCAAAGCTCATTTATATGTAGCCAGAGGAGGTGGAAGAGAAAATCTAAGAGCTTTAAAGCTATTCATGCATGATGTCCCTTTGGGATATTCGAAATTTATTTGGGGGGCTCAAGTCAATGGATTCCAGCTACCTTGAGCCACCACAGCCACCTTCATGTGTGGGTGGGTTCAGCAATCACCCTCTTCACCGCATGTTTGGTACACCCTCTTGACTATTGTCAGTTGATCTGTACTCGCAGTGTCCGCACCCCTTGCTAGGATTCCCTTCATCTTTGCTTGTATAAACTTGGTCAGACTCATACCTCCACATTTAGGTATTTTTGCCTGTTGTCATTGAGGTGCTCGCACCCCCTTGTCGTGGTGCCATACAAAGATCATTTCTTTGATTAATGTAACTCAAGTGCTTCATTTCCTGTGCACAATTTGTTGGAGGGATCTCGATCATTGATCAAATTTGGAACATATGACTCACTTCTTGGTCGTCGTGGGCACTGACGTTGTACAATTTTCAAACTCAATCTTTCGTTATTGCTTTGAGTTTCTTTATGAACCTTCTAGAGCTTCTGCACACCGTTGGATCCATCTTTATGTGTGTGGGAATTGCCTTGGTCCCTACGATTACTTGTGTGCCAACTGTCTGTGCGTCTATTCGAGCGTCTTGGTATCCACCTCGGCTTCTGCCATACTGGCTGACCTATACTTAACAATAGCTTCTCTTGTCACAACACTCCCCTCTAGCCCTTTTTTGATTTCCCTCGAGCATCATCAAGATTCCTATACGCCCTTAGAAGCTACAGCCCTTCTTACCTAGCCTCTCAAGAGAAGTCGTATTTTTATTCAGTCCTGGCATATGTTGGGCGTCTATCAGCCTTGCCTTTCTTTTTGTCCTTTCAGAATGCGATTGTCCTTTTGCAAACAATCTCGCTAGTTGAATGGTTGCCATCTGAACAAATCTCCTATTGCATGTTCGGAAATCTATGAAGCGTCTACTATCTGTGCACATGTGTATTGAACAACTTGAGCCAAACATCCAATCTGATGTCCCTGTGCTTGTTGCTGCAAAAGTTAACTTGTCATCTGAGCTCTGAAGCACTGATGTTTTAGATGTTTGGTCTTTCAGTATTGTTGCTTTGTATTTGGGCAAGTTTCCCTTGATATGCCCCCCTCATGGTTACAATAGTAGCAGGTAATCATGCGACCTACAAATCTTACTCTATTCGAACTTCTGCTAGCTCGTCCTTGGCTTCTACCTCTCCCATCTACAGTAAGGGCCTTTGATTTGTCCTAGCTAACCTTGCCCATCTCCTTCCTAATTGTTTCTCGTTGAATGGAGCATCCTTAACCATACTCATGGTTTGTCCTTCCGTCTGGTGCTGGGTTGTTGAGAGAAACCTGAGAAGTATTAAGGCTTGGGTGTCGTCATCAAACTTTAGCTCACGACTGGCCAACTTGTCAACAACTCCTGAAATTTACTGTTTTGTTTTGCAATTGAAATCCCGCTCTGAAAATTCAAATTCACAAACCTCCTCATAAGCAGCACCTTATTCCACAATCTCTTCAATTGGTACGTTGCTTCCATCTCCATCCACGTACTGTGGTGCACAATGTCCTAGCTATGCGATGGAACACCTTGTGTCTAACATGCTGCCAGATCAACCTGATTGGCTTTTGATGGAGTTTTTTCCATTCCCTATCTTTCTTACTGTCTGGTTTTACACTCTTAACCTCCAAAGTGTCATACAAATCCTTGAAGAACAGCGTATCCACCATTCATGGCTTCCATACCAAATAATTGGTGATCGTCAATAGAATATAGAACTCGTACTAATGTTCATCATCTTGCTTCATCCAATCAGAAGCAAAATTTTCAGATTCTCACTGTACGGTTGGCTAAAAATGCTTGAATTAGCTAAAAATACTATGCTCTTGTCAAATCAGAGTTTAAACGGCTTCAAAATGGCCAGAAGGGAAAAATGTTTGGAAATATTCCTTCATATTCCATCACCATGGAGTTGAGTATACCGCTGGTTGTACTGGTATCTCCCCCTCCCCCGATTTTGAGCTCTTAACTATCCATATATACGGACAAATCTCCATCGGATGGTAAGGTAAGGGTAATTTGGGTGGAAGATGAGTTTGGCTAAAGGGACACTATTGGTGTCATCATGCCCTACTGAAGTGTCTTCTAAGTGGCTGTGCAAATGTTGATGTGGCACTTCAATGTGGACCCTAGAACTGACGTGGCGATGACATGGCTGTTGACATGAGCACCATCTGTTGAATTGGCGTAGACATAGTATTGCCATGTTGCACTAACCTGGTCCCCTCTTCTGACGTGGCTGTCACCCAACTACTGACTCAAATGCTGATGTGGTCCAATGTGGCACCACGTGCCATTGATTCATTGCTGGTGTGGTCATCTTCTATCTCCCACCTGCTCGTACTGCTCGTGAAACCTAATTGGATCTCACACTCGATGTTCAGCTAACACGAGACTCATGTCACGATCTTTTGAGTGAGGAACGATGTTGATTATGTTTGCCTTGAGAAGACGAATCTCTTTGTGTGGTCAAAATAGGTTTTTACGCCTTTGAAATTTTGACAAAACAAATGTCTTTTTCAGGCACTCCTCACCCGAGCTTTAATACCACCAAGTGTTGGGGGGATCATGGGAGTCATGTACAATATACGTGGTTCGGCCTAGGATTGCCTATTGCTCCACCAAAAAGTTTGGAAGAGCTTACACCACTCAACTCTCTTTCTCTCCCTCTATGACTCGCATCTACTACACTGATATATCTCAGCACAAATGGCCCATGTATATATAGCTAGAGGAGGTGGAAGAGAAAATCCAAGCGCTTGAAAGCTCTTCGTGTCTGATATCCCTTTATGATACTCCAAAGATGTTGTAAATACTAATATGGGATTAACCTTTATAATACACCTCCATAATAAGAAAAAATATGCTCTTGTGTCTCTACTCCATGCCATTGATTCACCATACCAGGTAAACTAGTTAAATTTTGTACCTAGACATTTTATCTATAAGCGAAGAACTCGAATTTTAAAGTTTGTACTTGGGCATTTTGTTTGACAGTTTGCAGATTTGCTTTTAAAAGTGGAATTCATCATGTTTACGGTTTTAGCAATATGGATTCACGTCCCTCGTGGTCATTATCATTTGTTTAGAATTTTAGCTAACTTATATTAAAGACAAGAATGTCTTGCTCCTAATTGTAGACCTCAGCTTATTGATACTTGTTCTTGGGTGTTCTAAAGGTTTAACTTATCAACACAGTATAGAGTGACTGCATCTATGAATCGCGAGTTAGGATTCATGACATTCATGAGGACCATTGTTTCGGTTTGTGCTTCTGTTATGAGTATCAAACTACTTGCAAGGACAGTAACTTTATAAAAATTGTGCATGCATAAATATGTTTTGTCATTATTATTATTATATAAGTACATTATTTGTTAATAATTTTTACACAACGCTTGAATTATTTTTTTAAGTCTACGTTGAATTTTTAGAATTTTTCCGAAAGCAAAAGTATGAACAGCGTAATCGAACGGGGCTCAATTTTCAACAGTCTTGGAGGTTATTAAATGCTTGCCCTCCTTTTGTTTTGTTTAAGTACCAAACCCCATTTCTCTAAAGCTTCTCATTGTTTAATTTTATTTTATCTTCTTAAACCGCCACAATCTACAACACTATTTTGGCTATAGACAACCACACTGCACTGTAGACTAACCGACGTAGTCCTGACGCAACAAACAGTTCTGATCGTCCAAATCAGTGCTTGATTGACAGGAATTAATGTAGAATTTAAAAAAACAAGGCTTGCACATTTTTATGTTAGATTTTGTTATATTCTGATCCGATGCATGTTCTAAATAGTAAGAGTTGTAGATAACACTATAATATGGTTAGTGTACACACCGATCTTGTCACGGACCAATACAAATTGAGAAAAAATACATTTGAACGCCTAAAACGAGCAAAAACGCACCAAATTGCACACTATTGATATTGTTCATGATTTTTGGGAGATAGGGAGGCCGAATTAGGAAACATGTATAACTATAAAGTTGTAGATATTTAAATTTCCTTAACTCTTCCTATATGAAACGGCTCAATCGGAGTTAGAGTAAATCTTATGGCCAAAATACCAAGACTGTTCAAATTCGAGTAAAAATCAAATATTGTTTCGTCACTGTTTATGTCAACCTTCTTCTGAGCCTCTTTAGATTTTTGACAATTTTTTTGGATTTCAAATTTTATAGTGACGCAGGTAAATATCTTATCTAAGAACATCTACAACAATACATAGGCAAATTAATTAGTGAACAGTGTAAAATTTTCATTTAAGCTAATTACATCTCTTTTAAGACTCCAACAATCTTATCTATTTTACCAATTCACCATTAAAATATTTTTTTTATATGCATTTTCACTTTTGTAGATAAAATCATTATTTCTAAATGAGATGGAAGAGAGATGAACAATAAAAAAATCTAACACGTGTATAGTAGCTAGGTAAAAAATAGCTAGTTACTATTTATAAAATTAAAATGATTTTTATTTGTTGAGTTTGTTGGAGCTCCATTTTCTAGAGTTGGCTAGGTAAAATACCTAAAACTGTCTATTTGGAGAGTTTATTGGGCTTGCTCTAAGTCTGGACACTTGAACGGATAAATTTCAACGGTTTTCATAGATCTTAATTTTAGTAAACTATGACAAATTATGCACCCAATTTTCTTTTGCATTTTTACCCTATTTAAAGTCTGTTTTAGGCTTTGTTAAACGTAAAAGTTGTTCCTAACGTCTTGCAATATCATTCTGTCAAATTATGAGTAAACATTGGTGTCTTTTTTGCTAACATCTTGAAAAGACATACCAATGTTTACTCATAATTATGGGAAACATAACATTGGTATGTCTTTTTAAACATTGATATGTCTTTTCGTTAGATTCGTAAACTGATGAAAAAAATCGATAATATTAGGACAAACATGTTTAGCAATTATTATTGTGCTATTATCTGTTAATTTGTCCACTTGATAAATATGCATGAGATTTATGTAGCTTAGTAAACGGCTAATATGCGTGCAACTGAGAGTTATTTAAATTTTACTTGATTAAACATATGATTAGGACTGGTGAGACTTAGTATGATGTTGATGTTGAAATATGAATTGTATACCATTGATGAGCAGGGACGTCTTGAGTCATGTCGTAGGTGGCGTACGAGAACATATTGTATGAGAGCATCAGAGGATTGATGAGTAGGGGGATGGATGTCTTGAGTCGTGTCGTATGTGGCATACAAGAACATAATGTATAGGAGCATTAGAGGATTGATGGGTAGAGGGATGTCTTGAGCCATGTCATTATCTTGAGTCATGTTGTGTTTCGAGTCGTATCACTGTTTTGAGTTGTGCTATGCTTTAAGCGGTGTCTTAGGTGGCATACGTGAGCATCAGAGAGTTGGCCAATTTAGAAAAATTTACGTATTAATTACATGTTTTCATTATTATTAGTATTATCTTTGTCATGTTTCTATGTATATCAAGTATGCATTGAGTTAAGGGTAGTTTTGCATTGTTCTACTAAGTGTCACCACTCATGAAGTTACATTACTCTTGGCATTTCATGCTAGGTACAAGCGAGGTTTTTGAATACCTTGAAGAAAATTCTATCGCAGCTGAAGAAGGATTCGAGGGAGCCGAGCTGAGGTTGTATCAATAGCTTAAGTTGTTGACTATGTATTTCTTTGTAATTCAATTTGAACATTTTCCAATTTGTAACAAAATAACTTTCCCGTAATCAGTGATGTAATATTTTAATTGAGTTTTTAATAAACATTTTGATATGTTTTAAAAAAGTTAAGGGTTCGAGTTTTATTTTTCTGTAATTTTGTAATTTAATTAAAATAACAAAAAAAGTTTATTTTTTGGGCTGGTATCAGAGTTTAAGTTTAGGGATAACCTTAGGCATAGGTGTTAGGTAGCATACTGTTCCAAGAGCGTAGTTGGGATTGACATTGTTATAATTATTAACATATATTGTTTTAAAAAATTATTAAGTTTACTATGAATTTGTGAATATGTTAATAATTTGAATAAATTTATATATTTTTTAAAACATAGAATGTCTTTGTTATAGTCTTTGGCTAGTTTGAGTTTTGACTAATGCGTCGACTATTGTTGTAAAGGATGACGGTCCGGAGTTTGATGGGAGCGATGCCTTACATATTTTCGTAGCACAAGTAAGCACGTATTTATTTGTACACATGTTAGTTGCATATTTTAGACATGCTATATTCAAGATATATTTAAATTTCAAACATTGTGACTATTTTTACTTACTTAACTGGTACTAGAGAACCCTAATATATATCGTACGTTTTAACTATAGATGGTTTTCGAAACACGTGCTGCCTATGCCTAAAACGGCCAAAACCATGGCAATAGAAACAATACACCCCCAACAATTACAAACACTAACGTCAACAATAACCCTATTCTGGAAGCTAACCCTGTGCTGAATGAAATTGCCCAACTCTTGTGTAATTTAGACACCAACACTCGCGACCCTCAACATCGTAGAGCACCAAACTGTACCACACTTTTCTCTGAGTTTCGAAACCAACAACCACCAATTTTTCATAGAGAGCCCAACCCTCACGTTGCCAATGGGTGGCTGAGACAAATAAAGAAAATGTTGGAGACCACGGGAGTCCAATCAATGCGCACAAGATTACTCTAGTCACCTATCTGCCTGAAGGCGAGGCCGACCATTGGTTGGAAGCCCCTAGACTACCTTGCAGATAGCGACAATGACATAGGCCCTAAATATGTATTTTTTGGAGCTCGTCAAGGAGGAAATGATCCAAGAGTTTCTTCGCCTGATACAAGGAACGATGGCGGTGACACAGTATATATCTAGCTTTAAAGAACTTTCCAAACACACGTCAACAAATGTTTCGAATGACGCCGCAAAAGCAAGAAAGTTTGCATGGGGTCTAGAGCCCTATCTGGATGGAAAAGTGATTGACATGCAACTACAAACTTTTGCTCAAGTCGTCAGTACCACGCTAATTAATGAACGCGAGGTGGTGGACTCCCACAAAATCTGGAATCAAAGGAAGGGCCTTTAGTAGCAAAGAGGACCAATCCGCAACAACAAACCCCAGCAACAAAAGTAATAGGATTTCTCCCCATGCACTAAGGAGTTAGGGCATATGATAATATCCGTCTGGTTGTGAAGATCCAAATGATTGTTGGGACTTTGGATGTGGAGGTCAAGTTCCAAGTCTTGGATATTCTAACACCGTTCAATTTGCTCCTCATAAGGCTCTGGATACATGACCTAGAGATTAAGGCTGCCCCTTCCACCTTGCACCAGAAGATTCAATTGGTCTTGAAAATTGGGATACTTACATCCACGGAAATTTATGAATGTGAGGTCCAACTAAATTTAACGTCCAACTCTTAAAATTCAACAAACTCAAAGGGTAAGTGTTCTTGTTGGTGAAGGGGGGTTTTTGGATAAATTGTATTAGAATATTAGAGTTAAAGTTAGAATGTAACTTAGTAACTTAGTCCCAAATTGATTATGTGGAGTCTTTTAGTTAGATGGTTATCTATATAAATGAAGGCTTTTATGTGATATAGATACACAATACCCTATACACTTTCACTCCTTTCTATCTTTTTCTTCCTGTTAACATGGTATTAGAGCGAATTCTGATTCCACCATAAATCCTAAGTCTATTCCATCTAAACCCCTAACCCTAATCTTATTCTATCAAACCTACCAAACTCTAGCAGTTGTCAAACCCTAGTCCACCAATATGTCATAGCCAACAGCTGCCAAACCCTAGCCATCCTATAGCTGCAACCAGCAGCCGCCACCCTACAACAGTCGCCACTACTCCACCCAACCAACCTCTGGCCAACCACTAGCCAGCCTTCGCCCACCACAACTAGTAGTGCCCAGACTGCCTTTTGCCAACAGCACCCACTGCTATCTGCAGTCAACCACCAGCAGTGCCCACTACTCTCTGTCGCCTCCCAACAGTGCCCACTGTTCTCTGCCGCCTCCCATTGCCAACTGCCCACCACTGCCATGCTCACCCAGTCTTCAGCAAGTTCTCTAATGCCTTTAGGCCATTTGTATCCTCTCCTAGTTCTTTTCTACCATTCTTATGGTTTTCAGGATTTTTTTCCTCCATGTCTATCTATTATTTGGCCTCGGTTATTTTGGTTATGCTGACAGCTTAGGTGGTTCCTACTGCTTGCTTTGGTCGGCGTTCGTTTTGTTGGTGGATACCGTTCATTGGTTGTTTGGTTGAAATCGTGGTTTGTTGTTTTGATCTATTGGTGGGCTTGGCACAATGACTAACCAGGCTTCTGATTCTACTACCTCCACTGTTACCCCCACTGTTACCCATACTGTTGCCAGTTCTTCTCACTTTCATGATCGTCGGCATATTACTTCCAATCTTTTGAATGCGAAGAACTATGCTCTTTGAGCCAAGGCTATTGAGGTCTATTTTGAGGGTGATTCCACTTTCCCGTGGCTTACTGATGATCCTCCTGCGTCCATTAGTTCCACCTATGCTGTTTGAAAATCTGAGGATGCCCGCTGATGAAACGATTTTGATCTTCTTCTTGCCTGACCTGGAAAAGGACTTGACACCAGTGTAGTATTTCACCAACACCCCTCCGATGCCCAAGTTAGCTTTTATGACAGAGGAAAAAGATGTAGAGAAATAGAAAGACTCTGTATCAAAATGGACAAAATGTTCATATCTTGTACCATAGGGAATCTTTTAGTTATATAAGACTGGCCCTATATTTTAGCATCTTTGTGAGATTATATGAGGTGGTTAACCCTATCCTCTTGTAGAATAAGTCAACTAAATCTTCTTACGTTTATCTCTATTTTAAACGTTCATATCTATTGCGCAAGGATTAACATAACTCCGCTTAGATAGAAGTACATTTGGAGAATACTTTCCATGTATGCAATGGAGCAGTATAAGGAGCTTCATCAGCTCCAATTTACCCTGTTCAGTCATACCAAGAACACAAGCTGATCGAGTAGAACATTAAGCTGAGTAGAGTATGTGGTCGGCTGAGCAGAGTACGTTGTTGGTTCAGTTTGTGAATTGTCATGCTCATCAGTTACTCCCTTATTTCTGAGCAGATGCTTGTCTTGTAAAGAAATATCAACAGTTCTATAAAGAAGAATTGACGATTATGGAATGGAAGCATCCGACGTCATTTTTCTAGATGAAACGTTTCTTGTGATTGGCCAACTATTACGAAGATTTATCCAATACTTTTTAACTTTGGCAAAACCAATGACACACCTTACTCATAAGGGAGTTAAGTTTGAATGGAACGAGCCATGTGAGAAGTCGTTCCTGAAACTCAAGAGGAGATTGACCAATGCACCGATTTTGATCATGCCCGAGAAGAACATAGGTTACACTGTGTACTCTGACGCTTTCAAAGAATGTTTGGGATGCGTGCTTGTGTAGAAGGGGAATGTGGTAGCTTATGGACACAAGAGTTGAAGTTTCATGAGCAGAATTATTACACGCACAACTTGGAGTTAGCAACCATGGTATTTGCATTAAAGTCATGGCACTATTGTCTGAATGGGGAGAGTTTCAAAGTCTTTATAGACCATAAGAGTCTAAAGTATATCTTCACTTAGAAAGAGCTGAACACGAGACATAGAAAGTGGGTGGAGTATTTGGAAAACTTCAAGTTTACCTTGTCATATCATCTGGCAAAGTAAATGTAGTACCTAATGGTCTGAGTCATATCAGCCGAGCGACGGTAGCAAGTTTAGCAGCTCGAGAATGGAGATTGATGGAGTCTCTCAAAAAGTTTGATCTGCAGCGAACAAAAGGATATGAGGAAGCAAGCTTGTTTGCTTTGGTAGCTACGCCGCAATTACATCGGTAGATACTCCTAGTATAAGGATTCGGCTAGGAAATAACTTTTATCCAACATCAAATAGCTACATGCGAAGTCACAACAGGTTGGAGAATTTATGCCGTTGTAGTGTTAAGGTACCAAGCAAGACTGTTTTTGTAATAATTGAAACTCCACGAGAGTCTGTGCTAAAGCCATTTCATTAGTCAAGTTTTGTTGTCCATCCAAGAGGTTGTGCAAGGATCTTCGAGGACAATATTGGTGTAGCAAAATGAAAATAGATGTTGCCAAATTTGTTTTAACGTGTCTAACAACAAGTCAAAGTGGAACATCAAAAGCCAAGAGAGGCGTTTCAATCATTACCAATAGCAGGACAAAATTGGAGCACATAACTATGAACTTCATCACAGGACTATTGAGATCAGTAGAGGGACATAACGTTATCTGGGTTATTGTGGATAGATTGACCAAGTGAGCATATTTTTTGCCAATCAAAATATTTGACACAATGGAATCCTATAGCCGACTCTACATTAGGGAAGTAGTCAGACTGCACAGAGTGTCGATAACTATAGTATCCGATCAAGATTCATGTTTTACGTCAGTATTCTGGTAATCTCCAAAAAGCCTTGGGAATCAATATTCATTTGAGCACGTCTTTCCACCCCGAGACCAACGATCAATCAGAATAAACGATTTTGACACTTGAAGATATGGTGCAAAACCTGTATGTTAGATTTTCAAGGTCACGGGGAATGACAGCTACCATTGTTGAGTTTGCTTACAATAATAGCTATTAGACCAGTATAGAGATGGCGCCCTATGAAGCACTGTATAAACGACCTTGCCGATCTCCTATTTGCTAGACCGAGGTGGGAGAGACTAATTTCTTGGGACCAGACTTAGTTCAAGAAACGACCGAGAAGATCAAGGTTATCAAACAATAGTTGTTGACAACTCAGAGTAGGCAAAAGAGTTACGCGAACAAGAGAACGAGATCGTCGACCTTCAATGTGGGCGATCATGTTTTTTTGAAGATCAAACCGAGAGGTACTACCCAGTTTGGAAAGAAGAGAAGTTGATGCCAAGATATATCGAGCCATTTGAGATTCTCGAGAGAATTGGAGACATTGCTCACCTCAACCCGATCACGTCCACAATGTTTTCATCGGCACAATGTTTTCCACGTGCCGATGCTGAAGAAGTACATGATTATTAATTTGGGTATTATTAAATCTAACATGGTATCAAAGCGGGTCGAAAAACCCTAGCCGTCATCCACCATTGCAACCGTAAAAAAAACCCCTAGCCAACCGCCATCGCGCTAGACATGTCCTCACCATTGACAGTGCACGTGAACAGTGTTGCGTGACCAGTGCTATGTTCATTAGATTTGTGTTTTTCCGTCTCTCGTTCCTTTTCTTTAGTTGCATCCAAACATTGTTTTTCTGGCTCCATGTTGATTGATCGTTGTTTGGTAGCTTTTTTGGGGTTTCTGTTGGGTGTCTCCCTTTTGCATTGCGTTATGGCTGAGGATTCTAAAATTGTTCCCATTGGTTCATCTAGTACTAAAGATGTCTCGAGCCAATTTGACCGGCTCTTTGAAACCGTTCCATAGGATATTTGTCCGATCAAGTTGGATGGTACCAATTATTTGATCTAGTATGCACCTTCACTTTAGCCATTAAAGCCAGAGGGACGTTAGAGTTCATTGAGGGCTCTATTCTTCCACCTGATAAGAGTGAGAGTGTTGCCCGTAAGCTATTTAAATCTCAGAAGTCTTTTGTCATGATCTGGTTATTTACCTCTACGTGAACTGATATTTGCCGTACTTTTCTGCTCCTTGATACACCATATAAGATTTGGATTACTACAGCCCAAACCTACTCACATCAAAGTAATAATGCATAGTGTTTTGAGTTGAGAAAGCGCTTTCGTACGTTCGATCAACACCATCGATCTATAGTTGTGTATTATGTTGAGTTGAGTGGAACATGGAAGGAATTTAATTATTATTTGGGTTTTCAGGCTGTTTGTTCCGTTGATGCTGCGACTTGGTTAAAGAAATTGGAGAAAGAGCGCATTTATGATTTTTTTGCTGGCCTTAATATGGAATATGATCAGATTCGCATGCAGGTGTTGGGTTGTGTTTTGCTTCCATCTTTGGGCGAGGCCTATGCTATTGTTCGGCAAGAGAAGAGCAGAAGGGGTGCTATGGTGCACAATTCTCTTCCGGATCATTCTGCCTTGATTGCCATTCCTTCGCAGCATGGTAAGTTTTGGTCTAGTGCTACCAGTGGGCTTGTTGATTGTGAGCCTAGCCGGTGTGATTATTGCAATTACTCCGACCATAATAGAGACTTTTATTAGAAGTTACATGGCCACTCCCTGTGTGGGCGCGGGGATAGATGCGATGGTTGTGGTTCTGGGCGATGTCAGGCCTAGGCCCATGTTTTGGAGTCTGTAGTTGCCACCGTGCCTAATTTTGGATTCAGTATTGGTGCTCAGTCATCTTTTGGTCATGTTGGTGATTTTTCTCAGAGTAAAATACAAACTTTCCGGTGCCTTATGGCTCGAGCTGATTCTTTATCCACTATAGCTATAGCTTTCGCTTCCACAACAGCCTCCACCTCATTCAATTTTGCTCACACAAGTATCTCAGCTCATGCATTTACTATCTCTTCTGCTATTCTTTGGATTATCGATTCTGGTGCTTCTGATTATATGACAAGTTGTTACTATGTGTTTGCTTTATACTCTACATGTTCTAGTAAGGATAAGATCAGAATAGCAAATGGATTCTTCTCTATTATTTCAGGAAACTGTTTCGTTCACTGTTCTTCCATTTTGTTTCTCTCTTTAGTTCTACATATTCTAGATCTTGCTACAAATCTTCTAACTGTCAGTGGTCTTACTTATTCTGTAAATTGTTTATGAGAGACTTTGAAAATTTTGACTTTATAATTTAGAATATACCTCATAAATACGATTTTAAGACTTTAGAAACTCTCAAAAAATTGATTCCGAGATTTTTAAATAAAATGGAAATTTTCAAAAAAAAAAAAATTGATCTCAAGATTTTGAAATAAGCCTGGAAAATATGAATTTAAGACTTAGAAAATATACGAAAATTCTATAATGAGATTTTTTATTAAAATGGAAAATTTTAAAACTTTCCATCTCAAAATTTTGAACAAGCATAAAAAGATTTATTTTAATACTTACAAAATTCTCAAAAATATAATTTCGCAATTTTTGAAAAAATCAAAAAATTTAATTTCAAAATTTAAAATAAGCCTCAAAAATACTATTTTGAGAGTTATTAAATTAACGAAAATTTGACTCCAAATTGAATTAATATAAAATGATTTTTTTAAAAACATTATCTCGAAAAATTAAAATAAGCAGTATGATTTTAAAACTTGAAAAATTCTCAAAAATTAATTATGAGATTTATGATTAAATTGGAAATATTAAAAATTTGGATCTTATAAAATTTTAAACAAACGTCAAAAATACAATTTTAAGCCTTTGAAAATTCACGAAAACATGATAGCACAATTTTTGAAAAAAATTTAAAAAATTCAATTTTAAAATTTGAAATACTTTTACGGTTTAAGCAACCAACAGCCGAGTCAATCGAACGTGGGCTACTCGAGCCCTATTATATATAAATGGGACTAATGATTTGGTAATAAAATTGACTTGAATCCTGAGAAAACTCTTGGAGCCACTTGTTAAATTTAGGTAAAATAACCACTTTGTCCTAGAACCCGAATTAAACTTTGTGCACTTACAAATCAAGGAGTCCAAACGGTTATGCAATTCGAGTCACTAAGTTAGTATATACTTCTAAGAATTGTTGGCAATGAGTACTTTTTATTTATTATGATAGATCCGAAAATTGGAGATCACCGAGCCGGATTAATATAAAAGAAGTACGGGCTAATTTCAGGTGAATCTTACATATGACTTGCTTACTTGCATTCTATAATGGAAATGAATGATTTGTTGTTTCTATGTATAAATCCATGTTATTAAGTGAGTAAGCATTGTATTGATGATAAACTAAGCATGATAGATTAAGACTTTAAAGAGAATTATGGTATTGTTGAAATATCATGGCATGGTTATGAGATTTAATACAGCACCCTATCCGCTAGGGGGCAAATGAAGATTCTATCGATGAGGTAAAGTAATAAGGGTAAGGATTATTAACTAGGTAAACCAAATCACACCGATTATATATTTGTGGTCACTCCATAATTTACTTGTGTTACCGTAGATCATACAATGTTGTCATACATGATTACAGCGTAAGCCTAAAAGTTGGATTCATCCGTCACATAATATTATCATTTGATAATTGTGCATAGTTATAGCACAAGTCTAAAAGCTGGATTTATATATCACGGGATAATATCATTTGATTATAATTGATTTAAAAAGTACGTGTTATGTTAATACATAAATTAGTAAACTTATCATATCTAGACTCACACTAGCCTAATGCTAATGTAGCTATTGATGCAACAGGTTTTGATAATGACAATAATTGTGTTTGAAATTTTGCAAAGTTGTATTGGAACTAAAGTTTATTTTTGTGATCCTTAGACTTGTCATATTTTGATGTAGCATGACCTTAATTGAAATGTTTATTTTGTTTACCAGTCAGAATTTTGGGTCGTAGTCATGATTTGTAGGCCTATAAGGGTCATATTATTATAATTTACTTTATGCACTAAAATTATGAAAGTAAATTTTATTTTCCACTCTGATATTAGATGTGTTGATAGAAAATTTTTAAGCTAGTCTATTTTTGAAGGTGTTATGAGTTTCCCTCATGGCCGGTCACGTGCCTTAACTTTTACGGGATGAGTTGCGACAAATTCTATTTTAAGAATTAGGAAATTCTTCAAAATTCTATTATAATATTTTTTAGATAAAAAGAGAAATTTCAAAAATTCAATTTTAAACTTTAGATAAGCCTCAAAATACGATTTTAAAATTAGGAAATTCTCGAGAATTCAATTCGGAGAGGTTGACAAAAAATGAGAAATTTTGAAAAATACGATTTTAACACTTGGGAAACATTCAAAAATTAGATTTCAAGACTTTTGATTAAAATAAAAATTTTGAACTAAAACATTTAGTATAGGCCTTAAAAGTATGATTATGAGATTTTTTTATTGAAATGAGAAATTTTACAATTTTGATATCAAAAGTTTGTACAAGTGTCAAAAATATGATTTTAAGACTTCAAAAATTCTGAAAAAGAATGATTCCACAATTTATGAAAAAAATAAAAAAATTTTGATTTCAAAATTTGAAATAAGCCTCAAAAATACGATTTTAGGAGGGAAAGAAATTCTCAAAAATTTAATTCCAAGATTTTTGAGTAAAATAATATATTATGACAATTTTCATTTTCTAATTTAAAATAACCCTCAAAATTTTCTGGAAGTTCAATTCCGAGAGTTTGATATAAAATGATTTTTTTTTTAAATTTTGGATTGAAATTTTTTTGAAATGTCTCAAAAATACGATTTTAATACTTAAAAAATTCTTGAAATTTTGACTCTGAGAGTTTGATATATAAAATGAGACTTTGAAACTTTGGACTTTGTAATTTAAAATATGCCTCATATGTACGATTTTAAGAATTGTGAATCTCTCAAAAAATTGATTCCGAGATTTTTGGAATAAAATGGAAAATTTCAAAAATTTTGGTCTCAAAATTTCGAAATAAGAGTAAAAAATATGATTGTAAGACTTAGCAAATTCACGAAAATTCTACGATGAGATTTTTGATTAAATGGAAAATTTTAAAACTTTCCATCTCAAAATTTTGAACAAGCATAAAAAAATTCTATTTTAATACTTAAAAAATTCTCGAAAATATAATTCCGCAAGTTTTGGAAAACATCAAAAAATTTAATTTCAAAATTAGAAATAAGCCTCAAAAATACAATTTTTAGACTTTTGAATAAAATGATAAATTATGAAAAATTCAATTTTAAAATTTAAAATAAGCATCAAACATAATATTTTGAGACTTATTAAATTAACGAAAATTCGACTCTGTTAGTTGAGACAAAATGAATTTTTTTAAAAAAATTTACCTCAAAAATTTGAAATAATTAAGGGATTTACGATTAAATTGGAACATATTAAAAATTTCTACCTTATAAAATTTTGAACAAATATTAAAAATATGATTCTAATCCTTAGAAAATTCATGAAAATATGATTCCGTGATTTTTGAAAAAAATTTAAACAAATCAATTTTAAAATTTGGAATATGCTTAAAACATACTATCTTCAGACTTAAGAAATTCTTAAAAATTTGATTCTAATATTTTTTAGATAAAAAGAGAAATTTTAAAAATTTGATTCTAAAATTTAGATAAGCCTCAAAATACGATTTTAAACTAAGAAAATTCTGTAAAATTCAATTCCGAGAGTTTGACATAAAATGAAAAATTTTGAAAATTTTATTTTAAAATTTAGAATTAAGGCTCGCAAATATGATTTTAACACTCGGAAAACATTCGAAAATTAGATTCCAAGATTTTTTATTAAAATAAAAATTTTGAACTCAAAAATTTAAAATAGGACTGAAAAGTACGATTTTCAGACTTCAAGAAGTCTAAAATTTTTTATTATAAGATTTTTGCTTGAAATGAGAAATTTTATAATTTTGATATCAAAAGTTTGTACAAGTGTCAAAATTTTAAAAAAGAATGATTCTGCAATTTATGAAAAAATAAAAAAATTTTGATTTCAAAACAATTATGAGAGTTTCATATAAAATGAATTTTTTTGAAAATTCTGATTGTAAAAATTAGGATATGTCTCAAAAATACAATTTTAATACTTAGAAAATTCTTGAAAATTCGACTACAAGAGTTTGATATATAAAATGAAGACTTTGAAAATTTTGACTTTATAATTTTGAATTTGCCTCGTAAGTACAATTTTAAGACCTAAGAAATTCTCGAAATATTGATACCAAGATTTTTGAATAAAATGAAAATTTTCAAAAAACTTTATCTCAAAATTTTGAAATAAAGCTCAAAAATACGATTTTAAGACATAGAAAATTTAGGAAAATTCTATGATGATATTTTTTATTAAAATAGAAAATTTTAAAACTTTCCATCTCAAAAATTTGAACAAGGATAAAAAAAAATTCTATTTTAATACTTAGAAAATTCTCTAAAGTTCTGCAATTTTCAGAAAACATAAAAAATTTTAATTTCAAAATTGGAAATAAGCCTTAAATATACGATTTCGAGATTTTTGAATAAATGGAAAGAACCCTTGAACATTTGGCCATGCTAGTTGATTTATGTCATGAATAGATTTCTAGTTTTATTTCATATTTTGATCTAATTACATTATATGATGCCATGCCATTGTGCCATGCTAGTATGCCATCCAAGAACATTTCTAGTTATTTTGATTATTACGATGATATATGCCTGTAGTGAAACAAATCACATAATTGCCATGAAAGCATGATTTACCTATATAGACTAGTGAGCTTAGAATGTAGATTGAAATGGTAACATGGGCATCTCATGGATGCCCGACTTGGAAAACTTGTGGAAACTTAAAAGTTGAATATCATTGGGAATATCTTTGGTTATATTGAATTTTGATGCGACTTGAGCTGAAATTTTTACTAAGCTAGAGGTGTGGTGGACCCAAGTGATGTATTACTGAAGTTGTGCATTTAGCCAAGTTGTGCTCATGCCTTATTATATCTAAAATTAGCATGCCTTTTGATTGAGTCTAGTGGTCGTCAAGTGGTTTAGGTGTACTTTTGGTATGGCATGATAAGAAAACATATAACGTTTATGCTGAACATATCGATTTGGAACATGACGAACATGAACATGGTGGTTGGGAAGGATAGTGGTTGAGAAGCACAATTAGGAAAGAGGTCGTGATCATTAACAATGAGAACATTGTATAAAGATTTGGAGAATGAAATGTTTGACATGGTCATGATTGAAAACATTGATGAGATATACATGACAAGGTCACTAAGTAGCCTTAGACTTGCGCTAACTTTCTTGCAAAAGTCTTTCAAATGTATTTTTGTCAACAAACTTTGTTTCCAAACTTATGTGTTTGGTAGAGAACGATGATTTGTACTAAAACTCTGTATTTTGGGATGAAAGATTCGGGATTTTATTCACTTTATCTTCTATTAATGTACTCGAAATTTAGGGCGCTACAGCTTGGTATCAGAGTTTTAGATTTCACCGTACCTCGAGACCTTGGGTAGACCTTGGGTAGAGGTATCATTTTTGAGCGTTTACCTAGGTAGTCATTTACTTATGGATTTCATTAAACGGTATGATATATTTAAGTCTAATCAACAACTACTCTACAAATGGACTCAGATCGTGAGCAATAGTACCTAGATAGCAATGTTTCAGAGAATGAGCTCGTGGACATACTGGCACCGGAGGAGCTATGACTTGTACCATATTCAGATGACAACGACAACTCTAGTGGCAGTACTTGCGATAACGATGAAGATCTAGGTGAACCCCTAGTTCCTGGAGATGATGACTATGTGGCCCCAGTAGCGACACCTTTGATAGATTTTGAGGAAGACGAAGATGGCTACATCGCACCAAGACCCCTAATCCAAGCACCAGCCCCACTAGCACAAGTACCAATGATGAACTGGAATGGGGATGATGAGGCAGCTCAATGGGTTGAGTTCGAGCCTATTCATAGCGACGATGAGGCAACACCTTGGGTCGACGAGGACGAAGAGGATGGAGATCCTGAGAAAAACGTTGAACAATAGTATACACTTGAGTGCGAGTAAACTTGAATGGATGTGACAAGCTAGAGACGGTGGGGCAGGAGTAAAGACTACGATCCCGGCACCATGGTTTACGTAAAGGTTGCACCGTTGGCCGATGCGCATGGAAAGCAAGGTCCGAACTGTTATACGACCATTGGTGATCATCACCAACTGGAGATGGCACATACTAGGTGAACCTGCCTGCCGAATTTGCACATGGAAGAAACTGTGTGCCCAATGATTGGGTCCAGACTCAATAACCCTATGACAACTCATGGATTGTGGAACCACTGGGAAACGTGGGCTTTTTTAGTATTTCCACCTATGCTAAACTTCCATTCATGATCAAAGACCGTAAACAGACCAACCCATGGGAGCCTGACTCATGGAACTACAAGACCTTTTGGAGATGCTACGGATGTTACGAGGCCACTTGTGAAACAGAATATCATCTGCATCGGGAGTTTCCCAATCTTTTCTTACCTTAGGCATGACATCATAGTAGGGGTAGGGTAACAACATAAGGAGTGTAATTTTTTTGGGATTTTAAGAGACAATATATGCTAAAACACTCTATTAGATAGTATAGATCTTGACATGCACATTTTGTATGCATGCTTCATTATGATGTAAGAATTTTTCAGCAATTGTGGACCGCTATTATTAATTGGAAACTCTTGCTTTACAAATTGTGTTCTTCATTCTAGTTTTGACCTTATTATTGTTTGAATTATAGAAATGGTAGAAATACGTAATGGATCTAACACCTATAGTATTTTTGAACCAAGCCACCATACCTGTAACCAATACAATAACACTAACTCAAAGATTTCTGCCAATCGAACAACACCATTGCCACGACCTCCACAACCGCCGCAGATGCCTCATTATTACGGCCAACCCATCCGAAGCATTCTACTGAATGAATTCTATAAGAGATGACCACTAGTCTTTATCGAAGATACTAACTCGGGAGCAGCTGAGGGTTGGCTGAAGCAAACCCAAAAGCTACCACACATCATGCAAGTTCCAAACAACCGAGACCGAGTAGCACTGGCGACTTACCAACTGCAAGGTGAAGTAGATTACTGGTGAGATTTGGTGAAGACCACCCACGATGATGAGACAATGATTTGAGAGGAGTTCAAGACCCTTTTCTTGTCTAAGTACTTCCCTACTCCGATGAAGCATGCCTTAGTTCTTGAGTTCATGAACTTAAAATAGGGTACACAGATTGTAACCCAATATGCAGCCCTTTTAAAGAACTATCATGACATGCATTGGAGTATGTACCTACCGATATTTCTCGGGCTCAAAAGTGTGAATTGAAACTCAGCCCCCACATTTGATGAATGTGATCAATCAAATTGTAAAGACCCTAAATTTTTAAATAAAAATAAAAGGAAAAATTAAAATTTTAATGTATGAAATCATTAATTGATTAAATGAGTTTTATGTAGTTTTATTTCTAGTCATGCATTTTATTTGACTTATGTTCAATTCATGGATTTTTGTATATGTGCTTGGACTCAACCCATTGGACCATTAGTTCTTGAGCCCAAAACCCTAACCCATCAGTATTCATAGAGTTTGCCTAAGCCAAACTTGTTTACCCAGCCCACGATCCAAATCCTTTTGGTTTGACCAAAAACCCATATAATCAATCATGTTCCATGGGACTTGACATATGGAATCATTTTCTTCTTAATCATCATTCACCCACATGCCTCATTCTCCAAAAACATACGTTCATATCTCAGTATTCTTCAACTCAGATATACCACATAGGTAACCTGAGAAAATCTTTCCTTCACCTATTGGAAGTTTCTCTTGGCAAACACTCAACTACAAACCACCATGAACACCTGGTTTTGCCCCCAAAACCTCTCTAGATCTCATAGCCTTGCAAAAATGTTTTCTCCTCTAATGGCATTCCATGTAAGAGGTACTCTCACACTCAATCCCCCTCTATTTCTTTATTGCTATCCTCACCATCCTATATACGAATTTCAGTACTTTAGAGAGTTGAGAGAGTGCCATGGTTGTGAGTTAAAGGTGAGAAATTACAAAATATCGTAGAGAGAGGAAGATGAGGAACTTTCATTTGAGTTCAATCATCTAAAATCTAGCATTAATCCTTCAATTCAAGCTTCGATTCTTCAATACCAAGGTAAATGAAACTCTCCCTAACTTTGAATCTATGCCATTGATCGGTATTTGGGTCCACAGAACTTTGAGAAATGAACCTAGAATCTATAATTTGGAGAAGATGATAATTGCACTGGTGTATTTTCTTGCAATACTTTACAATGCTTTGTATTTTCTTCGGTGCACTGGTGCCTCATTTTTGGTAGCACCAGTGCCTCCTCCTTGTAGTACTTCATATTTTGCCTATAAATTGACTTAACACCGATGCCTCTAAAAATCTTACACCGATGCCTCTAAAAATCTTACACCGGTGCCTTACCTGTACTGTATCCTAGAAGTTCACTATGGATTGACTTAGCACCGGTGCCTTAGTTTTTGATGCACTAGTGCCTTTGTTGTGAAGTGTTGACAATCAGTTTCTGTCTCAAGTCAGTGTAGTCAAGACATGTTTATAGGACATCATACTTATTTTCTATAAATAAATTTAAGTAAACCCCCCCCCCCCCCCCCACACACACACACACACACCTCCATTTGGAAACAATAGCGTTTATAGGAAATTGAAATTACATCTGTGTCAAAATGTTGTCCCCCCCATTTTAGTACAAAATCAAAAAATCACACGTTTTCTTCTATAGTTTGGCCCGAAACTTACCCTAACCTTATCTGTTTGGAACAAATGAGTATACCATTATGTTTAGAAAAAATCAATGAATTATTTTCGGGACTTTTTATCCCTAAATCTAAACTTTAAAAATTTAACTTTTTCTATACTTAGAAAAAATTTTAGACACCAAATTTTTCAGAGAATAAAAATATTGCCCCAAATCTTACGTAATGACTGCTATACCTACAACGAAACTTAGATTATCTCTTTGAGACTTTATCTATCATCTATCATTGGTAAGTTGATATCCTATTCAATAATCATCATGATAGGCATTTCTTTACGAATTTACAATCATGAAATTATGCCTATATAATAATTGCTCACTTCATTGTATTAGCTTGTTTATTATTAAACTTGCATCTCTAACACATCATCACGCTATCATGAGTCTAGTCGTATGAACGGAAGTTAGATGGAGTCAACAATGAACGTTTTGAGGCTAGTAGAAATGACACCAGAGGTTTTGACACTAGTCATGAAAAGTCACGAGTTTTGTAATGGAAATCGAGATTTTGAGAAACTCTTATGTTTGGTGACTCAAATTTTGACTTACTCCTTGGGGAGACGTGTTAGGATGTCTTTCGCCGAGATATGAATTTAGTCAAACTACGTCTATTACCACCGGGCTGTATCTTGGAGCCAAGTCGGTCATGTTTCATGTATTATGCCAAGTTATGTCATGAGCCGGTTATGTTCGCAAGTCGTGTTGTATCTTTTCAAAAACAAAATGTAGTTGAAGGGGAGGAGTTAGATATTTTCTAAATCAAGGGACGACATATGAGAGACATAATGCATGCTAGGAGTGTTAGGATTTTATACTATAAGCCATAACTTTATGTAATTTATTAATATTTGTTTAAATTATTTAAACAATTATTACCTTTCTTAATGAGAATCTTTATGGGCAAATATTTGCATTATGTCTTATCATATTGTGCATGAGTGTCTCTTATTCCACATAGTAGATAATCTGGTATGTAGAATTTGGCTTACACACAGAGGATCAGAT
>JABCMJ010000299.1:0-57500 GCA_014822125.1 Arbutus unedo
CTTCTGGATGCATCATGCTGATTGTATATGTAGATGATATTGTCATTACCGGTGATGATGCACAGGGGATTATTGATCTCAAGCAGTTTCTCAATCAGCATTTTCAAACTAAAGACCTTGGGCAGTTGAAGTATTTTCTTGGCATCGAGGTGTTGCGCGGAAAGAAGGGTATTATCATTTTTCAGCACAAATATGTCTTGGATATTTTATCTGATGCAGGGATGTTTCAAGCAAAGGGGGCAGATTCACCTATGGACTTAGGGGCCAAGTTACTGCCAGATACTGGTGAGTTATTCTCAGATCCCGATCAGTATAGGCGGTTGGTTGGGAAATTGAATTATCTAACTACGATGACTCGGTCAGACATTGCTTACCCTGCTAGTGTGGTTAGTCAATTTGCTCAGAACCCACGGGTTCCTCACTGGCACGCGGTTCTCCGTATTCTCCGGTATCTACAAAGTAATTCAAGGAAAGGCATTCAGTACCATAATCAGGAACACACCCGGATAGAGGGATACACCGATGCGGATTGGGCAAGATGCCCAGTAGATAGGCGATCCACATCTGGATTCTCAGTCACCATTGAGGGTAATCTGGTCATTTGGAAAAGCAAGAAGCAAGCAGTTGTGGCTCATTCAAGTACAGAAACAGAATATAGGGCCATGGCCCTAGCCACTTCTGAGATTATGTGGATTCGTTAGATTCTCTCCGAATTACAAGTAGCAGTGGACGGACCGACCCAACTATGGTGTAATAATCAGTCTGCCATACATATTACCACCAATCCCTTGTTCCACGAACGGACGAAGCATATTGAGATCGACTGCCACTTCATCCGAGATGAATACAAGAAGAGCATGATCACTCTTAGTCATGTGCGCACCGGTGAACAATTAGCTGATATCTTCACTAAACCATTGGTTGGTAATCAAGTTTTATATATATATAACAAACTGGGCATGATTGATGTATATGCGCCAATTTGAGGGAGGGTGTTAGTACTAGGTTTAGCTCTCCGTAAACCCTAATGGGCCTAGGCTGTTAGGGCCCATTAGGTTAACCTTAATCTCATTGTTTAATTATAAATAAACACCCCGACACTCAATACAAGTGTGGGTTTTTCCCTAACAAGGTCCAACAAGTCAGTAGCCTTGTGGGTCAAACCGAAGCTGAACATGGCACACCAAACCTCGCGCAACCAGCCGAACTCATGGGCGAGCCTCATGTGGGTTGGGGCTAAGTCAATACTTGACAGGTCGACCTGGACCATGTGGTCCCAATCCATATCTACCTGGCATCGAGGTGGTTCAATCACAACACGTGCATGGCATCCAAGCTGGAGCTCCTATGTCACGCATACGCATGACATCAGGGCAAAAATGGTGATTTCTGATGTCATCGGGAACGTGCTCTCACATGCTTGCTTGGGTTCCACGCCATGTGTGCATATAATGCGACATCAGGCGAAGAGTATGCTATATGCTCTTTACCCTCCAATGGTACTTTTACTTGGACTTTTTGGCTCACCTACTGACTTAAGCATTGGAATACTTCCCGGGTGACATGGCCGGTGCAGGGAGATCTAGAATACTCCTGGATTGAAGCTTGGTCAAGACAACATCTGATGAAAAGGACTACACAGGCACCATTTTACAATAGTAAGCCGATCAGCAACGTACAGCAAAACAGCAGGATAATTTTGCTTAACATATGCACATCTGTAGGCCCCCGGAGGTGAATCAAGGATGGAGGGTAGACAGACCCATGAATATGTATCAACTAATACCTAAGACGACAGGGAAATCAAAATCCTCCACACAAACAAAAGAAAATAGTATTAAAAAAAAAAACTGAAGATCATTTATTCAAGTTTTGACCACCACTAGCTTAGGATCAAAGTAAACAGAGGTAACCAAAGCTATCAATTAATCTCTCTACCTTTGTGTACTCAATGTACGTGTAGACTTGTACATGTGCGTGTGTGTGTCTAGAGATAGAGAGAGAGAGAGAGAGCGCTCACCAAATTGGGTTGGGATTTCAAATTCTGGTTTGCTGGTTTGCTGAGTTGATTTCCAACTGCCTCAATCACAGTACCCTTTTGAGGGCACGAAGTTGACTTTTTATGTTGTCTATTAGACTATTTCTATTGGATTTAGAGGTGATACTGTAATTTCAGAGAATTGGGGCTGACAATGCGATTTCAGATTAATGAAGGAGTGTTAGCGTAATTTAACGGAAAAAATCCTGCCGCTGCTCCAACGTCTAGTGAGAGACTGCAATATATGGACACCAGAGAGAGAGAATGCAATATATGTGTACACTCAGTAGCGGGCCTTTGTGGTTTGGGTGTGGTGGGGTTATGGCTTTAGCTTTGGCATTGCCACCAATTTCTCAGCCACCCAAACCACCACTAAAATCTTTCTGGTGCCGCTGCTCTGCAATATCTCAACAAGAAGGCATCATCGGCTCATCTTCCCAACTTACCTCCCTCAACTATCGCCCCGCCGTTATTCTCCCAGTTAAGAATTTCATTCAACTGCAATTCACCCTCTATCTCCCTTTCTCCATATGTCTAAGTTTGTGTAACACCCACTTGTATATCATTGACGTGAATAGATCCAAGATTAAAATTTGGGTACGAACTACAATAATTTGGTGTTGTGAACTTTACAATTTTGTATTTATCTTAACAAATTGGTAGAAGTATATGAGGGTTTTATGAATATCTGCATACCGAGGTCCTCTGATCATCTCCCGCTGGCAACTGTCCAAGACCAGTGTGGCTGGTTGCATGTATTCGGAGTTTTCTCTGCAAGGGTGGCTTCAACCTGCGTTGCCTTGGAGGAATTTATAGTAAAAAAAAAAGAACCAAAACAAAAAAAGAACTGTTGTATATCTATAGTGCGTTTTTCTGTATAAAAGCTAGCTTGGTACCGATTCAGCAAGATTCTGCAAGGCGTTATGAACTAAGCTTTTATAGGGTTGTGTAGATTTGAATTTTGGCATGCACTATTGGGTTTGCCGCAAAAGGAATGGATGCAAGTAAATACAAGTGTATAAGTGTGCATCTTTTGTGTTTGTGAATTTGAGTGATAGGAAAATTCATGTCAACCATCTATTTTAGGGCGTAGGAAATAATTCTAGTGGCTATGCAAGAAGCTAGAGCTGAATTTCTTACCTACAAAAATAAGAAGCTAGAGCTAAAAACGTTTCTGGGTATGTGTACGTTATCCATCTTTTTATGTTTGTGAATTTGACTTATAAAACAATTGAATCTTACCTACATCTACTTTTAGGGCTTAGGAAATAATACAAGCGATTATGAGAAGTTGGAGCTCACCTTGAATGGGTACGGTGTACCAACGGTGGTTGCCAAGGTTTCAAGGATTGATTGGCTGCGGAATGCAGCTGGTTTGGTTGACCCAAATTACTGGCGGGGGACTCTGCGCCCTCGCCCTGTTCTCGATTGGTAGTTCCTTTTGCTCTTACTATTTGCTGTATTTATGCTCTGGGGGCAATGCTTTGTGAGCACCAAGCAAAAACTATGTGGGCAGGTACTTGAAGAGGATTGATGAAGCTGTCAATGAAGCGAAGGAACTGGCTGCAGGTTTGTTATCTTGACCTCTATTTGGAGCTGATTTTCAACAAGGTTCAAACTTCCAAATACATACTATTGTTCTGAAAATAAAGCATACTTCTAAAATTATGTCCATATTGAAATGGGTATTTACTTTGCTTGTATAAGCAAAACCATCAGTAGACTCTCTATGTAGTAAGCACACTAAATTGTAATTTCTGTAAGGATCCTCAATGACTTTTGCTTATTTCCCTTTCATCCAAACGTTGCACCTTGGTGTTTGAATTGAGTATGTGGATGTTAGGAGCAGAAGCGGTCCTTCCGGGAATTATGGCGGGCACTACAATAGACTTGAGACCACGGGAGGTGGAAGAGGAGAGAGCTCAGGGCGACCTTAGAGAGAGAGAGAGGGATGGAGATGGGCTCAACCAGAGAGTAAATGCTTGTATTCAATGAGGGATAGGTAGATGTTGGTGTATTTAATGCTATGTTAACTCTCTCTTATATAGGAACCTCAAAGGAGGAGGAAGCAAGTTAGTGGGCTTTCTTCTTATTGGAGGATCAGAGTGGTGGTTGATATAGCCTTATTTGGGTCTATGGTCAGAAGTTGAGTTATGTGTCATAGTGCTCAAAGGTAGTTTAGGTGATATATGGAGACTTGTATCATGGGGAAGTATGGTACAAGCTCTTAGGTGTTGTGATACATCTTTCAAGGTGTCAGGTGGAAGATGGGTTAGGTGTGGGTGGCGCCCTCTCTCTCTAGGATCGGTCAAGTTGGAGTTTTCCCGAAGGGGGACTCTTCCTCCTTGACAATCCCCTTGCTCTAGCCTCCAAACCACATGCCTCCTTAGGTCCCGAGTCAAGTCCCTAGGCCTTGCTCCCGACCTAGGGGTCTTGTATGTTGATAGAGTCGCCAGCTCGTGGAGCTTTGAGTATGGAGGAATGCCATAAGATTGGTTTCTTATTGGACAAGTCTTTCAGACCTCAGATCCATGTGGGTGGAAGCTCCTCCGAAGGTGTCTAGTGGAGGAGGACTTCCGGATACCCACAGCGTATTTGTGGTCTTGGCCTTTGGTATTGGCTAGTGCTTCCCTGTTGAACTGTCGACTACTGGAAACAAAGATTTTCCTCTTCAACATTGTCAACGTGCATTAGACCCTAAAAATCTTGAGGACAACGAATTCTCATTCTCTCGAATGCGCAATTCATGTGGCAACTAGACTTTGAGAAAATTCCCCATCTTTATGTGAATTCTTGCGCACAGAAATTCATATACAGCAGAGTGAATACTACCAAAGATTTCTTGAATTGAGGGTAGCCTTTTACATTGTATGTCTATGCAAAGAGGGATGTAAGTCTTTACATGCATGTCTATACACACTGTTTCATCCTTCTATTTGGTGATGTAACTGTAACTGTCATATCTTTTCTGCTTAATGGTGAATATGATCTCTGTACTTTCCACCCCTATATCACTGTAGTGCCTTATCCATTAAATGGTTAATTCAATGCAAGATTCTGTGCTCTAATTTCTTAAGTAGCATCCCTGAATAAATGTATAATAACACTTTGTTATTCCACAGCTATAGGGTGATTATCTATCTGGTGGCTCCCGAATATATCATCATCTTCTCCAATGTCCATACCTTGGAATTCAAGGGATTCAACAAGTTTAGTGGATAGTTCCCCATAAAATCAATTCCATAAGCTGCATATTGTGACCTTTATTGTCTGCTTTCTTGAAAAGTACAAGTGGCTTGGTCAACTTATGTGACAATTATATGTAATCTCGGAAACAAATATGCATGTGTTTTCAAGCGAACAAATTGGTAGGGTAAAAGTAATAATCGAGGGAATTTCATTGTAGGGGGAACTTTATCTTTAATTGGACATTCAGCAGGAGGATGGCTAGCACGTGTTTACATGGAAGAATTTGGCTTGTCCAATATTTCATTGTTATTGACTCTAGGAACCCCACACCTGTATGTAACATCTTATTTGTTAGTATTGTTGCGATTCCTTTTGGATCCTTCTCTATTTCCGTTCGTCTTGTTGAAAGTTTTATGACATTTGCTAGAAACTTTCTTTTCCTAACCTTAAGAGCCTGTATATCAAGCTGGTGTTTCTCCTTTCAGGGCACCTCCAAAAGGTTCGCCAGGTGTTATCGATCAAACAAGGGGCCTTCTGAATTATGTTGAAAAAAATTGCTCAAAAGCTGTATATACTCCGCAACTGAGATATGTATGTATAGCAGGGAGGTAAAAAAATACACCTTTGGCTATCTTGTTCCTATCCGTAAAATTGATTCATCTTTCCCGCGCGGCCGCGCCTAATATTGTTAATTTTATGTGTCTTGTTCCATTAATGTTGTTGTTCCTTAGTTGTTACTATCGGATTTCTTTGAGATTATCATCATTATTGAATTCCATGCATTTTGGATTACTCATTACTGGAAGTTTATTTGATCCGTGTGATTAGGTTTCCATTTGAGAATGTGAGTTGGTCTAAATGAGTAGCTGCATCTTAAGCTATTACTGGATCTATGGTTTTCACTGGAAATGGGCATCGTGAAATCACGTTCTGCTGAAAAAATATATTTTCTCAATACGTAAATACATATACAAACAATTATGTTCCAAAATTAGTTTCAGATTGATGCTTTAAAAGTGCCTCGTATTATCCGGAATGCAAGGAATTTCTGTGTGATGCAGGTATATTCAAGGAGCTCGGCTCTTTGATGATTCAAATGCCAATTCAAGTTCTGCACATCATGAGGACATTGACCAACAAGATTCCAAGGTTGCTCTTGTAAATGCCACGAGCAAATCAACACCAGTTTCCACTACCTTTCGCACCCGCTTTGTTGGTCAGGGCTACAAGCAGGTAAGCATTTTTTTTGGTGCCTTGAATGGACGTTCTAGACCGAGAGTAGTTTTCCTTAGTTTTTCTGTATTGTCTTCATCTTATTGGTTAAGCTGGGATCAGAAGCACAAGCTCCATATGTTTGGTTTGAACAGTTTTCTGAGAACTAGGAAGTGCTGAGAACTGAAGACAAAGAGGTCTCCCTGACATTTGGTTTACTATTTGGTGAGGAATGGAGAGACATGAACCCTCTTAGTTCTCCAATATCACTTCTAGTGAGATTTGGTGAGAAAGAAACTGGATTCGTCGTGAGTTTTCTATGCTTCTGAGATTGCCTATAAAACAGAATAGAGAAACAGAAAACTCCACCCGTATCTGTATCTCACATGCTTTGGTTTCTTACTTATCAAAACATGATGTGACAAAATAAGATAATTATCGCGCTAAGTTAACCACAAGTGCTGATTAGTATGAGTTTGTTTCAGGTTTGTGGTCAGGCGGACGTATGGGGTGATGGAGTTGTGCCAGAAGTAGCAGCACATCTTGAGGGTGCACTCAACATTAGCTTTGATGGAGTTTACCACTCCCCCGTCGGCTCAGACGATGAATCGAGACCTTGGTATGGCTCACCTGCCATTGTAGAGCAATGGATACACCATCTCCTCGACTAAATTATATCAACTCAACATTCACACTGTACATGCAATTTCGTATTGAACAGTGTTAAAAAAAAATAAGCGTTGATATCTCTTTTACATACAATTTTGAGGTGCACTTTTCCTTTTCCTTACTTTTTTTATTTTTATCATCTGAAATTCCATACAAGTCATATGGCACTTACACAGAAATTTAATGAATCTTTTTAAATATTTATAATGCAAACGCAATGTAAAACAAATAAATCTTTTGAAAGTGTAAAACTTTTTCATTTGGAACTTGAGGCTCTGTTTCGTTGGGTTTGAATTACGGTTTTGGACTGTTTGATATCTGACAAGACATGCCGATTTCATTACCTTCCTGTTTATTGCGAATCAAATCAGTTATGGATTTTTAGAAATCTGATAAAAGACAACTGCAACCATGGCCCCAAAATAAAATCAAGGTGAAGAGTAGTTATTTCTGACAAATAAACAGGATGACAGAATTCGATTCATCCTTCACAGGAACTTAACTTCACTGATCATTGCAACATGCTGTAGACAAATTCCACAAGCATGGGAGGCAAAAATCACAAAGCTGACAACGCCGTAGACGCTTGTTCTAAAAGACTTCATGCATCTCAGTCAGGAGCGGATTTAGAATTTATAAACACCGGAGTCAAGTATTTATAACATATTTAACTTTACTACAGGGCAAAACATAATATTTTGTGAAATAAATTT
This sequence comes from Arbutus unedo, assembly GCA_014822125.1. Classification (NCBI taxonomy): domain Eukaryota; kingdom Viridiplantae; phylum Streptophyta; class Magnoliopsida; order Ericales; family Ericaceae; genus Arbutus; species Arbutus unedo. Next base: position 7,822 of record JABCMJ010000299.1, read on the forward strand.
ATCAAAATATTCAAAAACTATAACTTCTAGGGGAATTTTTCAACTCAAATGACTCCACTTGCCTCAATGTAGATCCCCCCATTATCTCAGCCCAAGACTTGGGTAGATAGCATTTGAGAACAGAACCTAAAGGGATGTCCACTGCTTTAATGAGAATAGAAACAACACAGCTTGAACTATTTTTTCCAACAAACCAACACCACTTGCAAACAAATACAGTGCGCACAAATTCAAATCTTGCGTAAGAGTCGTCAATGTTAGACTGCTAATCCAACAACATGAAGAGGAGTTGAGTCTATTTTTCTTCCTACCGACATTTTACAAGATATTCAAGTACCAGAAGTAAATCACTTCATCAGCAGTTAGTTAGTCTTCACAAAGTGGCCGGATAACAACTTTCCAATCTCTAGAAACCCCACTTTGTCCTTCCCTTCAAATATTGTCTTCAGCTTTTCGTCACAATAAACTTCCCTCTTATTTGCGGGGTTCTGCAGACAAAAGCATCCACATCTGTCAGCAAGAATATCACTACATGCAGAACCTTCCGAAGGCATTCATGTCATGTAGTCGTTTCATATACACGGTGATACATAGCAAAGGGTTAAATTGTCACCAATTTTCCAACAGTCCAAGTAAAGTCAACATAATAAAATTCGACAGAACAAGTCACTATAAAATGCAGTACCATTTCATACACACGGTGATACATAGCAAGGGGTTAAATTGTCACCAATTTTCCAACAGTCCAAGTCAAGTCAACATAATAAAATTCAACAGAACAAGTCACTATTAAATACAGTACCAGGTAGCGAGCTGAATTGTTCCCTTAAAAAGTAATGAGGAAACAGAAACAGAAGAAAAAATGAGATATAACTAAATATTAAGGTAATATTAGTATATTACACACGAGTTTGCTGAATACATGTCTCGCCACCAGCACTCACATAATAAAGCATGGTGTGCATCTGTCCACACAGAAACACCCACACTTACGATTATGCATGCAAAATGCGCAGCAGATCCACTAAATAGCAGGCAGAGAAGGCATCTGAACATGTTATGCACGCTTCAGAATTCAACTAGTTTTGACAAAGAACATATGGGATGTGAAGCAAATGAAACTGCCATTTGATGCCCCTTGCCACAGATTTTATAGGTGGAAACTGAAACACAGCTTAATCTATTGCTTCCACATGAGTTGTCCTTGAGTAGAATTAGAGAGCCTTGATGACAGGCTGCCTGATGTACGTTTTGTTTGACAACTTTGCTCAACAAGAGAGGTGCAAAGAAAAGGTTGACCAACAGGTACTCAACTTCAATAACTCAAATTGTCCATGGCAATCACACGCCAATAGAATTCCCACAGTGATACTACCTTCATCAATTTTTCAAATTAGAACCATAGGTACTCTCCAGAAGAAAGCTATATAACTCGTTTTGTTACAGTTTATTCTTTGCACCTCTTTATTCCACCACCAAGCCACTTGAGAGGGGAACATACAAGTGAGAGAAGGTGAGAATGGTGCTATGGGAAATCACACTGGGAACAACATATTTCTTGGGCATGAAACGGACTTACATAGTTACGTTACATTCAATGTCACCTTAGTAGCCCTAATCACCCAAAAATCAGTCAATTTGTCAAGCGTATGCCTAATACCTCTCTGTTTTTCTATCCCAAATTTCCATTCTTTTTATATTTACCAAGAACATCTTTTGTCATTTTTTCAGTACCATTTGCCACCTCACAATGGATAGAGATTTGTTTCCAGATTTGAAGGCCACTTTCCTATCTCAATTTCATGGGAGCTTAATTGTCCTACTCTTCCTCTTCTATCCCCCACTCACGCATGCAATACCAATAGCCCCGTTCAATGAAGTTAGACATTTAGATTGTCTACCGGATGTTCCTTCATTAACTCTCCAGGAACTTCAAAGAAACAAATTTGGTTTTTGGTCAATACTCCATGTATTTGTAGAAATTTATAAACTGCTCATCTCTTAGAACATGTGTTTGCTATCACAAAGTCATGAGATCCCCAAACCCCGATCCGTTGGATTCGCCAGTGGAAGAGCATGAAAAGGACATTGCAAACTCCAGGATAGCACCACTTTCATCATTCTTCCTTCTCATTACAAATATGATGTATACTTCTAATTACTTCCACTACATCTCCCTACATGACCACTCATCCCCTTTAAAATGGGGCAAGCATCCAATTTACTAATACATCCAAGTCTCCCATACAGCAACTCCATTATCCTCGGAGTTGTTTTCACCAACGCCATTACGTGACTTTTGTAAGTATATTAGTTGGCCATCTTACTTTATTTCATTTGTCGGAATAGTTAAGTGATTGCATCGTGTCTTTTGCAGAACCGTAATAAGCGAAGCCACGATGGTTTTTGCGACAGCCAATAATCAGGCTGTCATTGCTTCTGTTTCTACTTGCTTCTTCCCCCAAACCCGCTTAGTTCCATGTATACCCATCCAAAACTGTACCCATAAACAGATGATTTAGGGGCTTCTTTTCTATTAACTTTCACACTTGGTACTTTTAACACTTCATCTGCAGTTATCCCAAATCCTGTTTAGACCAAAGTTCCTAAGTACTTTTTATTCTCAATTTCCCTGGGTTTCTCCCCAACCCACTTAGGTACCTCTAAACCCATAAAACGCTGTGCATGTATATATACAGATGGCATAGAGAGAGACCTGAAGATTGTGGAGTTTGATATAGTCCCAGATCTTCTTGACGGCGTCGCTGCGAGAGGCCTCCGGGACGCCGAGGAACTGGCGTAGCGCTGGCGAGACCTGCAAAAGCTTGAGAATACCGGTGGGCCGAGTCAGTTTCCGGGGTTCTGACGACGATAACGAAGGCTTGGAACGCGACGGCGGCGCAGAGCGTGGCTTAGGTCTTGCGGCGGATGGTTTGGAAGCGACGGCGGCCTTCGATGCGGCCATTAGGGCCCTGGAACCCTTAAAAAACCCTCCCATCGAAGACATCAGCCCTCTCTCTCTAGAAACAGAGATGTAATTTGTGGTTGCTATTGAGGTAGATCAACCAACTCACCTACAGTTGTTTATATATATTTATCTGCAGGAGTGTCTCTGGAGCGAGTAATTTGAGGAAACCGAGCTGAGAGAGAGAGAGAGAGAGAGAGGAGTGTCCCCGGGTCTTTTCACTTTGGTTTTGCTACTCTGACGGCAGTGACGGAATACTATGCAACTAGGGCTTTTGGTGAACGGGCCGGGCCCTTTTCCCCCAAATTATTATTTTTCTTTATGGTGGAGTCCTAATCAAAAGTATTTAGTCTTATTTTTTCAGTTTTGTATTTAATTTTCCGCTAAATTTTTTCACTTTTTAATTTATTCAAAAATTAACTAAAAAACTAAAAAAAAATTACCTTAGCTTTTTTATTTTGTGAATATTTTTAATGAATATTTTTAACTCTAGTTTATATGTTTTTTATTATTTAATTCCTATATTTGAGACTCTAAAAATTTGAAATTTTAGATAACAAATTTCTAGAAAATTTAGTAGCAACGAAGAAAAATCATTGTTGTACGAAATAATTAAATTTCCTATCTCCTCCTTAATAGACAAGCACAATTTATGTCTTTTTTAAAATAAAATTGCATTAATACAGTAGGCTAAACGTTCATTCGATATTTTTTTAATTTTATAATTGTTATTTCTGATATGGAGTATTAAACTTGATTTGTTGCAATAAAGCCAAAGAAAGAAAGAAATAATTTAGCCCGTTGCTTATCCTGCAGAACCATTGCACAACATCTCGTTGCTTGATAGATTAGATGAAATTGATTGATTAAAGTATTGAACAACTAGCACAATAATCAACTCTAAGAAATTGTTTAAATGGAGATTAAGATAAACTGTAAATTTAAATATTTTGAGATCGAATCTTGATAACTACATATTTTTGTCTACTAAAGATTTGTTCAATCATTAATTTCGAGGCCCCAAAATTAGTCGGCAATATATGAAACATACCTTAAATTGACCGAATAACTTTTATCAAAAAAAAAAAAAAACTAGCACAATAATTTCTCAATCCGGTTAAAAAATGAAGTAAAAATACCCTAGCTTTGCTATAGTTTGGGTTGGATTTGGTACAGCACCAATGGGGCCAAGCCTGGTTTCAAGTGTCCAACTACTTAGAAGACTGGGCTTCAGACCCAAAAGTGAGAAAGATATGGGCTGGACCAATCTGAAGCCTCACCCACCGGCTCGTTCTCCTCTCTTCCTCAGGCAAATGTCTCTCCTCTCCCTTTCCTTATCCATTTATTTATCACATTCTCTGCACATCCAGCTCTCTGTCTCTCTCCCTCCCTCTCCCTCTCTCATCTACAAGCACTGTTGTAGACTGATATATGGACATACACATGTAAATGCAATAGGTACACAACATATGAATAGATACCAGTAGAAAAATGTCGTGTTTGCTGCCGCAGTTCAAGTGCTTGCCGGACACTTTCTCTTTCCATTCCAAAACCCATGTCCAGCCCACTATCCAACTCTGTGAGTAATTCTTTATCGTATATGTGTAAAGGGGTTTGTATGTTGTGGGATTTCGTATGTGTCTTACTTTTGTCGTTCATTTGAAAAAATGCTATTATAATTGGGATGTGTAAAACTGAGTTTTCTGGGTTTTGGAACTGATGTTGAATTCTCGCACTCCGCATTGCTATTTGTGTAGACTACCTCGTCAATTGAACTGGGAAATCACGTGTTGACAGAAATCTTTTCATTCTTGAAGATGCTTTTTTTGCAGATGTGTTTGGCTTTCAATTAGAGTCCGTTTGGTGGAGTGGGTGGGAAAATATAAGAAATGGTTGTGCTCTCTCACATGGGGGAGGAAAAAAATAAATAAAAGATTGTGTTTTTCTCACTTATGTCTGGATGATTCAGAAAACAAAGCATGAGCAGCAGGATGTGGGTGTGTTTCTTTTTGCTCCATTTGAATTTTGATGGGCAATCTCAGTTTTTAGAATATGTCACTAGTCAAATGTGTTTCTAACCAAATCTCACTGTTTTTGGTGAGAACAAAACTGATTATATGATTGAGTTTTCTTTCTCTGCATTTCTCACCTCGTTTGCAACTCAAACATAAAAGAGTTTTCTTCTCTCATAATTTGTTATAATTCCTCACCAAGTCACTCACATCAAATAGGCTGTTAGATACAAGAAGCGTGGAACAAAATTGAAGTGTGAAATCTTGTTATTTCTAGTAACCTCGCTGATTAGACACATTATGCTTCTAGTTACGTAGAAGGTTTGCTATTTGGGATCCCCATAAACCTGAAATTCAAGATAGTAACTTCCACTCTACAAAACGACTGGCTTTGTCCATGTGTGTTTTTTGGGAAAAGTATTTACCCTAAAGTGCAAATGGACATGAATTTACCTCGGCTAAATCAATTCACATAATTTTGGGGCTGCTATGAAAAAGAGCTGTGACACTCAATCCCAGAGTTAGGCCAAAACGATCATATTGGCGTACAAGATTCATCTCATGAAGGGCCCACAAAATCAGATTAAATCATGATCATCCCTGTTGCCATTTGTGCCCAAGGATTTATGTTGGTAAGAATGTGCTTACAAAACTACTTCGCTACGTCGTGTAGGAGAACTCATTTTTGCTACCAAATTCTTTGTTGGATCAGTTGTCACCAGTTGTGTCGTTGTGAAGATAATGTAGAGTTAGTTTAGTATTGATTTTGTTGCCTCTTCAGTTATCCCATTCTTTGCTTTCCTTGTTATTCAACACATGGCTGTTATTCACTTGAACTTGAAAATAAATTTGTAAGTAGGTCTGCCTTCCATTTAAGCACCGGCTGTAAATGCAGTTAAGTGATTTCCTTATAATCATAGCCAAACAGCATATATTATTCCCTTGAAACTTGTATTTGTATTTTGTTTTGTTGCATGTGAAGTCATGAATTTTTTTAATTGAAAAACTCTGAATGCTATTAGCCATTGGAGTGAAGTCTTTGTTGGACTTTGGGGCAAGTCTTATTGTTTTTTCTCATTTTCTGATGCATATAGAGCCATGGATTGATTGTTACTCAATGAAATTTGCAGTAAAATGTAAAGAGTCCATCTATTTTCGGTCGCCATGCGTTTTATCCACTGCATCTCCACCAACATCAACCACTTCTGCTACAGCGATTGATGTGGAAAAGCTGCTATTACTATATTTAGATGATCAACCAAATCCACCTGCTGCGGACAGACCTTGGACGTATGTAGGCACGGTTGGTCCACACACAGAGGTAAGGATTTTTGGATGATGAGAACTGGACAATTCTTAGACAGACAATGACTTTTTAGTCTCCAACTGTTTCATTAAACCAATTTGAGCTGTCCTTTCTTTCTTTGTTTTTGTTTTTCTTCGTATTCAAAAGTTTTTAGAAAAGGAAAATGACGTTCTTTGTGGATTTTAGTGAAGCAAATGGTTGACTGATTTCAGACTCAAATTTACACAACCTTAGTGATGAGCAGCTCCCAACTTGTAATAGCATAGGCCCAGTCAAGCTCGTATTTTAGGTAATATTGGGGTACTGGTTTACTTCTCATGTCAACTTGAAGTTCTTATAGTTTGGTGTTTACAAGTTGACTTATTAGTTTGCTCTCACTCACTTGATCTAACTTTATTGCAAAATCATATTTTCTGTTTGTTAATTATCATCTTTATCCTAGAATAATACTCAGGCTGGCTGTTGCAGGCAAACTTTGGAGCAAGTTTGGTTTCAGAAACTCTTTTTACTAGTGAAGAGGCTACTATTGCTGCTGCTGCTGCTGAAGCAGTTGCTCTAGCAAAGTCAGCTGTCAGAGTCGCAAAGGAAGCGGCTGTGATGGTCGCCCATAACAGCTCAGCAACATCGGATGGAAAAACTGCAGTTGTCCCACCTGAAGCTAGTATGCTTTCAGAAATAAGACGAGTTGGTGTAGCCGGAGATTTAACAGCAGCTGCGACTGGGTTTTGGGGGAACTTTCCGTCGCAATACCCTATTAGTAGGGAAGATGTTTTGGCTCCAATGAGTGAGGAACTAGAACTTCTCCACACTGAATTCCCCGATGCTGTGAGATCGACGCGTCAAACAGAACGAAAAGCCAGAAGAGCAAATGCAGTAGAGAAGGCTGCAACCAACATTGTTGTATCTGTGAAGTCTGGTCCCACAAGGCGAAGAAAGAAGATTTCTTCACCAGATACAGGCCTCTCTGATCCGCTGCGTTACTTGAGAGGAACTACAAGTAGTTCCAGGCTTCTCACCGCTGCTGAAGAAAAGCTGCTGTCAGAAGGAATTCAGGTGTGATTTCATAAAATATTGTCTACTGCTGTAATAGGTAACTAGTAACTAATATCACATCGGGAAATATCCTGTCCTCAATGCAAAGTGAAAAGGTTATTATAAATGATGGGTAGTAAGAATAAGCAGAAACAAATAGGGGAAAATGGAGAAAATCTCTCTTTTTTTTATCATCTTATCATGTAAATAACTCGATATAAACTCTCATTTATCTTCCCTTAGACTGATATTGTAAATGGGGTTTCAATGGTTGGCAGTAATCTCCCCTCCAGGAGGAAAAATGTTGTTAGTAATTAGGAACAGTAATGAATTACCAATTTTGCAAATGAAGAACTTTTGATAAAACCTGATGCATTCAGGCTTTCAGACAACTTGGTGTGTCTGAAACCTACGAAGTTTCAAAAACCTTATGTCTAGATAATTTGAATGAACAAGTTTGGATAAAGAACATTGAGGAAGGCCGCTCATGAAGCTCCCCAACTTGATGTGTCCAAAGTCAATTATCAAGGGAGGCGTAACCACACAGGAAAAATACTTTTTTTGCAAATACCTATTGTTTTTTTATTAATTACCTAACCCGACCGAAAAAGAAACATGTTTAGTTTCTTTGGTGTCATCTTATATTTACCTTTTCCTTTTCCGAAGAATTCCAAGATAACAGATAGAATTAATGTTCTGCAAATGGCAAGTCTAGATTACATATACATATAAATCATATGAATAAACCCAAGCATGTAAAGACAAGCATCAAAACTTACATTTCTCTCAAATTGGTAGTCATAGGGTTTATAGACCAATCTACTTCATTGTTAATTGGTGGCCTATTTTTGTCTGGTTAATGCTTTAGATTCCTGTGGATGGAAACTACAATACCTACTTAAAAAGAACTAGAGGGAAGCATCCGTTACAAACCCCTCGCAATGCTTCAGATGACCAGTCTGAATTGTTTGCTTCGCCTTATTTGTTGCAATTGTAAACTAGGAAGCTTTCCAATGGAGTTTCTCTTCAATCTTAGGATGGAAAAAAGGACCTTTTTCTTCTCTTTGGCTTTACTTTTTCCCCTCCTATTATTGTGCATTGTGTTTTCTGTCTTTGATTTTTTTTTTTTTTTGGCTTTTGTCATTTTGTCTACTCTATTTTCATCTTCTTTTTTCTGTTTTATGCTATCTTAACTGTGGCTATATAATGCAGGACCTGCTGAAATTGGAAAAACTCCAAGAGGAACTGGCTGAAAGTTGTGGAGATCAGCCCACCTTTTTGCAATGGGCTGCAGCAGCAGGTATCGATCAGAGAACCCTGAGAAAGCGTGTAAGTCATGGTGTCCGTTGCAAAGACAAAATGATTAAAAGCAACATACGGCTTGTCATTTCAATTGCAAAGAAGTTTCAGGGAGCTGGGATGAATCTCCAAGATCTTGTTCAGGTATGCAGTCACGTGGTTGGAGATTTATATGTACAGGAAATGCCTCCAGAAACGCAATAATTGAAGTCTGCTGGTTTCTTAATTGTACCTATTGGATATCAGGAAGGTTGTCGAGGCCTTGTAAAAGGTGCAGAAAAGTTTGATGCTTCAAAGGGGTTCAAGTTCTCAACCTATGCTCACTGGTGGATTAAACAAGCAGTTCGGAAGTCTCTTTCTGATCAGTCCAGGACAATTCGATTACCAGTAAGTTCACATTGGTATTCCAACTGATTTATTCTCTGTTACCCAGGCAGTTATAGGATTTTAGTTCGGCAGTAACAAAAATATGCAAAAGTAAAAATTATTTTGTTTAGTTGTCAATTTATCGGGATGGCTTTATTTTATTTTTTGTGGGGTTATACTATCTACTTTCTCACAAATTTAAGTGGCTTTTCACTTCATCGTAGTAGTGGTCCAGTGCTGACAATACGAGAAAAACTCAAATTATACTAAAAAAAGTTAATGTATTTTTTGAACCTAGGGGGTCCATTTGAACCCTCTCACTCCTTAGTAAAGCCACCCCTGATGTTACCTAGGATGCAGTTTATGTAGGAACATGGACTGGGAGCGAGGATGTGGTACACCACATGCTGTATAGTTTGGTTTGCTAGACATGTATATTCCATTCCAATATAAGGTACTCGTAGATAAACTTTCATTGGAATTATAGACATTGAACGAAATACATTCTATTTGTCAAGTCAATCATGTGAACACATATTTCCATGATCATTATGGCCCTTTGTGCAGTAGTTCCTCCCGGAACTCCAATTTCTCTAGATTTTAGTTCATTACGTTTCTTTCCCTGTAAGGAATCCTTTAAGGAAACAATTTTTAAATCGCTACGAATCACTTAAGTTACTGTTTGGTTACAAAATGTACCATATTTCTGAATGTACATTCCATCCCTATGAATCGATCATTTTCTGTCAACGAAGTATACCATATTTTGCTATTTATGAAACAAAGCGTTGATCTCTATGGTATTATAGTTTCTTCTGATAACACTGGATTTCCTCTCGGATGAGGCACAAATAGACGTCACGGTGATACGATGTAGGAAAAACATTCATCCCTTTGATTTTGCATGTTGATTCCCACAGTTTCACATGGTCGAAGCGACTTATAAAGTGAAGGAGGCCAGAAAGCAGATATATAGCGAAACTGGAAGACATCCAAACAATGAAGAAGTTGCTGAGGCCACAGGACTCTCAATGAAGAGGCTCCAAGCAGTATTACTATCCCCTAAAGCTCCACTATCTCTGGACCAAAAGATCGGATTCAACCGAGATCTCAAACCTTCGGTCCGTATATTTTCCCCATTCGAATAAACTTTCCCACACATTCCATTTTTTGTTAAACCTTCTTGTTGGTGTTTTTGCATCACAGGAAACGATTTCAGATCCTGGGGAAGAGACACCGGAACAAATATTGATCAAGCAGTATATGAGGGAGGACCTGGAAAAGGTACTGGATACACTTAGGCGGAGGGAGAAGGAGGTGATTCGAATGAGGTTTGGCCTGGAGGATGGAAGAACGAAGACATTACAAGAGATTGGGGAGGCACTGGGGATAAGTAGGGAGAGAGTAAGGCAAATCGAGAAGTGTGCGTTCCGAAAGTTGAAAAGCAAAAGGAGAGCCAAACATCTGCAGCATTACGCGCTTGCGCTCTCCTGATAACAGAATCAAGAAACCCAATAGTCCTTCAGCTTTGAGAAACCACCAACTAGCTTTACTTGATATTCAGAAAGGTTGTAACTTGTAAGCATCATTCCTTTTTGTATCCATTAGTTTCTCTGAATATTAGGCATCATCCATGCTAGAAAGAACATTTTTTTTATCCAAGTATTCTCAATTTTTTTAAACTTGGTATTTAATTTGCGATATTACATTAAATAATCGTTTCAATCTACTTCTTGCACGATAGGGATGTTCTACATTTGCAGCCCCTTCTTGTAGCCTTCTTTGTTTTTTGCATTTGAACAATCAAATTTTTATGGAGGGGGAATTTGAAGGAAAGATATTATGTATTATGTTGTTTCAGATGTAGAAGTACAGGGTAGGTACGCATATAGGCCCTATCAGGTTAGGAATTTTTTACCGTCCCCTAACCTAAAGAGGTTAATCGATGTAACTGTACCGTGTCTTGTGTTTTCTTAAAAGACTAGCTCTTCCCCGAGTTCATCGCAACCTGATTTATAGGTCGTTGCCATAGCTCCAAGTGTTGAAACCATTGAGGAAGATATGCAGGTTCTAATCTCTCCTCCTGCTGAGCTGCTGGTGCCAATGGACATAGATATAAACTGTTCCAGTTGAAGGTGCCGATGAGGTTGAACATAGTGTGGCTGGTATTATAGATCTCGCCATAGATGATGTGAAGCCTAATATTCCCACGGGTCTATTGGCTAATTTTAGAGATTACCCAAATTCCTATTCTTTGATAGGAGTAAATGAGCAAATCTACACGCATAACTCTAGTGCACAGATCTCGACACATGGATCGTCCGGTACACGGGGTTCTCGATTATTGTGTGGACTCCTGTGAATATTGTTTGCTCCTGTGCCCATTCGAGAGAAGTCATTCTTTATTTGATACAGAATCCCATCAATCCCAATTTCAATATCCGTACAGATTTCAAGTTCACCACTAATTGCGGTGTTTAAGTCGTTGGTCGTGTTTTAGACGGGTATGTTTGGATTTGTGTATAAGAGTCTGCGTTCACAAATTTTTTCGAATTAAATGGTGTAGACACATAGTAATGAAGTAAACAAGCTGAGATTCTCACTTCCCCCTCCTCCAACATTACTCGAGCAGATGCTTTTCTCTAAGACAGAATGCTTTGGATGTATTTTTATATTCCACATATTAGACAAATCAATTAATCTCGTTCATCTTTTATTTTTTTATATTATACATTTTAAACTACACAGAGATAAATATTTTCAACATATTGAATAATTATGTTATACGTTGTAAACGATATTGTTGAATTCTATAAACTCAATGTTTATGTGAAAGGAAATTCTCGGTAATTTAAATATATAGGTATTAGGAGTAATTGTCCCTCTTAAAATTTGTATTATATGTGGATGAGTATAATAAGAAAGTAGATAAAGATAGTTTAATTTACACATTGTGATTAAATGGAGCAGTATGAAACTGTCAAAACAATATCCTGCTTGCTAATATAGAAAGGGTCTTGCCTAATATGCACATAACATCAAACAAATACGTTTCAATATATATTTTACTAATATTAATGTATATTTACAAATATTAATACACAATTTATAAAAATTTATACACAATTTACAAAAATTTATACATCTTTTAAATATTATCCACCGTCGACTGAGCGGTGGTTAGTATTTTCCATGTAAAAAATATCCCTCGGCCATTTAAACCACTGCAAAGGCATGTCACATTTGTCTCAACCTTTAAACGCATAATTATATATTTTTTTATAGTTAATTTAGGAACACAAATCAAATTATTCGTGCATATTCAAATATATATGTATTTGAAATCGTCGGATGCATATAGAATTTTTCATAATCATGCGAGCCTCACATGCATTTAATGGTTCCGGACACATATGTATCCGGATGTGTACGAATAATTTGTGTTCTTAAATTTTTTCTTTCTATTACCCTTGTTGTCTTCGCAGGGGAAGCCTACCTGATACGATTTACGGGTCTTAATTATCTAGTGAATAATCAACACAATTAAATAAGGAAGATAAATATTATTTAAAAATATATTTATTATTTCTTAACAATAAATTTAAAGCGGTATGCTGTAACACATGGCTATCCATATATGCCTTATTAGTAATAAAAAAAAATACCTTTATCAATACAAAATTAATAACTTTGATCCCAAAAGATTGCCTAATTCAAAAGGTGTTTGCCATAGTTTTTTTACTTTCTTTCTTTCTTTCTGATAATTATAAATTTTGGCCTCTGAAAAAGGTAGGTTAGTGTGTTGTCAGAATTTAATGACTTGATTTTTAGGCTAAACATAAATTTTATGGTTGCTTACAAAATTATTTTAAAAAGAATTAATGTCTTCGAAATTAACATTTATTCGGAAAGATTAAATAAACTGAAAATGTCACAAAAGGTGTAGTTGTGTTGAGGCCGTATTGAGATTATCATAATCTTGAGGGTTATTTGGATTAATTTGTACGAATCTTGTAAAATTTATCGTTGGTATTTTTCAAACCTTGGAGATAAAAAAATATTAACCTATTATAATTAAGGAAAATTCTTCGTACGACTCTGATTTTATGAGCTTGTATTGTTAAAAATTTTGTACGATTAAAATGTACACTTATAAATTACATATTTAATTCAAAATTATTTAATATTTTACCTCAAGAGTCTTATTAGATATTTTATCTCACTAGAGCTTTTAGCTCCGTCACACTTAGAACCATGTGGATATTTTTCTTTTTGATTTCAACGAACTTATTTTAGACTACATGCAAAGGAATTAAGATTTTTTCATACGATTCCTTATGCGATGCAAAATGATAGTATTACAAGTTCATTTAACGATCCAAACTGTTCACTTTATAGATTTTGATATTTATATGTACAAAAATAAATTTGTTATACGTTATTATCTATTTGAATGAATCACATTTGTCTCAATGTCCATTACTCATGAAATAAATATAATTCGGATCAAGTATTAATTGACTTTTGATCAATTCGATTATTTATGTAGATATTTTTACTCATCAAAACCTAATATTTAGAGTTCTCCATAAAATAAGTAAAACAAATATTGGAACAAAATAACCATGTATTAAAAGGTCACAAAAAATATATAAAAAAGTGAAGATATTAAACATCCCTAAAAGGGACTATTTTGTTTTTAAATTAGTGTGCAAAGTTTTGTCAATATATATATATATATATATAGAGAGAGAGAGAGAGAGAGAGAGAGAGTGAGTGAGCTTCTATTGAGGAATCTCTCATTTTGTTAAAATGAGGACCTCTCATTTCCTGATCAAATTTTGATAATCTAAACCGTTCAATATTTTTAAAACACATTTTTAAGGGTACTCACGAGAAATCAACTCAAAATATGACCCGGAAAGACTTGATCTATGTAATTTTTCATAAAACTGTTTCTGTCAGCATTTATAAAGAATGTTTAGATCAAGTATTTCTCAATATTTTTTTGAGCTAATTTCTCGCGAGTATCCATAAAAACGTGTTTTAAACATATTGATATATATATATATATATATATATATATATATATATATATATATATCACTTGTTAAAGGGGTATTTTAACCACACACCCCACTTTTACGTTGAATGATGGGACAAACTAAAATGGAAGTCAAATCCAAACAAGGAATTACATAATTTTTTTCCAGGTAAATTACACTGACCTCTCCTAAGCTGTATAAATAAATACATTAATCTCTCCTATAGTTTAGAGATTATTTTAACCTCTCTTACATTTGAAGTTATTATCTCATATCACTAAAATCAACCAAACACCTCTAGTTAAATTATTTCAATTTTAAATTCAGAATTCTCTGGTAAAATAAAAGAGAATATAATTTCTAGTACGTCTAAAATAGTATATAATAATTTTTTAAGATATTTTTGAAATAAAAATCAAGACAAATTCTAAATACTTTAATCGAGTTATGATTTCAAATTGTTTTTAAAAATTTAACATAAGTTAGTTCAAATATGATAAAAATTATTATCTAATTTTGTGATCAAATAAATTAAAAATTGAGTTTGACCAACGATATTTAACTTAATAATCTTAAAAGTACAAAAGATCAGAATAATTTTTTAAATTACAAGAAAAATTGGTGTAATTTATCCTCTTTTGCTAAGCAATGAATGCTTCCCCATTCTTTACAAATTGCCGTTTTTGCCACCAAAATCTCCCACAGATTGGGCACCCAATATTTCAAATATTTCGCTTCAGAACCCCAATATCGGAATTTGCAGACGGTAGTACCCTAGTCTTTAATCCAGCTGTATTAAATCATAGAAACAGAGAGAGAACAGCAAGAGAGAAAGTAGAGAGAGAGAGAGAGAGAGATGAAAGGAGGGAAGAAGAAAATCGGAGGAGAAAGTACTCCTTCCGATGCCATTGAGCCGACGTTACCGCTTTCAGTCGTAGACGACGGCGCAGAAGGAGCAGACCCCGAGGAAGCGCCGATGCCGGCGGTGGAGAGAGAGGTAGGGCAGAAGCAGGAGCAGCGGGAAGAGGAGATAGAGGACGGCGGTGAAGAGGCAGAGGAGGAGGAGGAGGAGGAGGAGGAGGAGAGAGAGAAGAGTTGCGACGAATTCGGAGCCCTACAAATCGAAGACGGAGAGGCTGAGGCCGAGCGTCCCAAGCTCGCGGAAGGCTTTTACGAGATTGAAGCCGTACGAAAGAAAAGGGTTCGCAAGGTCTGTCTCTCACTCACACACAGACGCACACAGAAAAACACCAACATTATGAACCCTACTTTTTTCCGTTTATGATGTTTAATTTCGGTTCCTTTTTAAATATTGGGGTCGTGTTTTATGCAAGGCTTTGTTTATGGTGTATGTTTATACATTCCCTTAACCTGACTTTTGTTCTTCTTTGTCTGTGGAATGCTGCAAAAAAGGGTGAAGTTCAATATCTCATCAAATGGTGCGTGCCCTAACCTTACGTTTTCGTGTATATGTAAGCATGTGTATAGTCTGGGCCATCTCCAGTCTTTCATCAAGTTTGACTTTCATGGGGAAAGGGCAAAGATGAGCTCCAATCCTTTTTCCAAAGTGGTAAGAAGACCTAATTTTGATCAAATGAAAGAAGATAAGTTATCTACCAAGTTTGGTGAAAGACGCTTTTGGGGATGAGCTTGGAATTGTTGGCAAGATTTGATGAAATGTTAGTGATGATGGTGCATTCAATTATTTCGTTCAAAATGATAGTGTGAATTTAAAAAAGAGATTTGATGAAGCTCCATTGGACAGTATTCATATCAAATCAAGCTCTTAACCAAATTTACTCCCATATTGGTTGATGAAAGAGACTTCTGATTGGAGATGTATGCTTGCTTTATGATCTATTGAACCATGTGCTATATTTGGTGCATTCATATTGGTGATTCTAATGACTAATGATGTTTACATCAATTGAAGGCGTGGCTGGCCAGAGACTGCTAACACCTGGGAGCCCATAGAGAATCTTCTATCTTGTTCTGATATCATCGATGCATTCGAAGAGAGGTTCCCTCTATTTCCCCCCTTTAGGTCATGATTTATCATTGAGTTAGTCATTATTTACTGTTCATTAAATTGTTGAGAACCCATGTAGTTGTTATATCCTTGTTTGAGACCAATTTCTTTGTTTCCTTCCTCTGGTTGAAGCTTGGGATCGGGGAAACACAGGTCCTCACGCAGAAGAAAGCGGAAATATGGGGGCACACATACTCAACCCAAGAAGAAGCAACAAACTTCTCCTGCAGCAGCTACTTATAGCGTACCAGCCTTCAAAGTCAGGATTATTGAGGAACCATTGCCCATGGGTCCTCTTGATGATTCAATCCTTGCAAGTGGCGGGGACAGATATTTTGGGGGTAACAACAATGCTGAATCTTCAAAGCAAGCTGAGACCAATGAGGGGAGAAAATATTTCTGGGGTGTCAACAATCTTGAATCTTTGGAGCAAGGCATGGAGAATGGGTTTGGTGCAGTTTCCTCGCTAATTAAAGAAACAAAAGAGGAAAATGAGTTGAATATAAAGATTAGTGAACTTAAAGGAACAATGGCTACCAATGAGGGACGCGTAGATAAACTTGGAGGGACAATGGCTGTCAATGAGGGACACGTAGATAAACTTGGAGGAACGGTGGCTTCCAATGACGAAAGTGTAGATAAGTGCACTGTAAATTACCAAGAATCCTATGCTTTTGAAGGAGATGGTCATGCTAATGGGCAGTTAAAAGTTGATTGCGCTGATCAAGTTCCACCTGGACGCTGTACTGGAGCTAAAAGAAGGAAATCTGGTTCTGTCAAGAGGTTTAAACAAGAATCAGTACCGTGTGAACAGAGTGAGGCACAAAATGTGATGGCAAGAACTATTCACGGTTCTCGTGGTAGAGTTGGATGGGAAGGGAGTGAGAATCCTGATTTTGCAGGGAATGATTTGGGTCACAAGAGTAAGTTTGATAACTTAAAAAGCATGCCTACCATCACCGGGATCATAAGGCCTATAAGCTATTCATCTTCGGTCATAAACAATGTTCGTGATGTGTGCGTAACCTTCATGGCTTTGAGGTTTGTGACCAAATCTAAATTTCACTCTATGTTTATGACCATTTATTATCCTTCGATTTTTTCCTGTACAACTTTTATGAGTAGAGTTGCAGGGAGCTTTGGATTAGATTCATTATATGTCAATGGGCTTATCCAAAACCAATACATGCTCCACCTTATGCCACTTTGAATTTTGCTTGCTATCTATTTGGATTATCTACATCTTGCCCTACGCATTCGCCTCTTGTGGAGAGACGAGAGACATTTTAATGAACCAGCTAATTTTGGTTGAAGAGGAACACAAAAAAATGGTAAGCTTGTTTTATGTCCAGGACTGCCTTCCGTCAAGTAAGAAGGAAGGGAACTAATTTACAGAACATCAGTTTATCTCACAGTTTTAAGATTTCCGCACCAACTTATTCCTAAATGGATTGCAAAACGAGTTAAGGTCTGATATCAGAAATAAAGTTGGTATGAACTCCTTATTCAGTTGAATGGTATTGAGCTTCATTTTCAAACCAAATTTGGTCAATGTCCTGAAGAAAAGATATGGGACTCGTGCGCCAGATGGTTGAAAATATCAATTTTACTTGAATTGTCCAATCTGAGATGCTCTTCGTTTGAGCATGTCATTTAAGAATTCTAGTCTTCATCTTTTTTTTTTTTTCCGAGAGAGTTCTCATCTTTTGACACTGTTGGAGATATGACTGTCAACAAAGATTTCATGGCTCTTGGCGATATAGCATTAATGCATAGCTAGCTTTGTTAGGTTTTGGAAATATGACATTTCTTAGATCTCCATGTACAGACAATGGAGAGATGTAATTATCTCGAGGCCCAGTTTTGGGTGGAAGCCATTTTGTTATATGCTGCGTCTGCTTCCTCGTCCTTCCTTGCCCCTTTGGGTAGACTGTTCAAATTTGTGTTTATGTTTTGGTCGCTGAGATTCTAAAAGATTTAACATTTGATGCATTTTATTGCTGTGCGTGATGCTTTATGGAAGTTACCTCATCTGATTTCTTTAGTACATTCTCTAGGGGTTTCTTCACTTTGTAATTTGACGAGCTTATGTATGCACTATGTGCATATGAGCTGCCTCCTTTTTTCTTTAGGGAGAATTTAACCTGTCAGAAAAGGAAAAAATAGAACTCCCACGTAAGGTTAGTTCTAGAGTGGAACTCCTCAAGATTGTTGTTTCCAGTCATTTTTGGGACAAGTGAAGCTTTTCTTTGAAGATCATAGAACTCTTGGTTCTTATTGTTAAAACTTTTCATTGATGATGTTCAAAAATCCAAACGAACTTCATCTTGTTTTAGATTTTCTTCCTGTATTCTCTTTTATTTGTGTAAAATTTCTTCTTCTTTTTGTCTTTTGATTCCTTTCAGAATTTATTACTCTACGTTTTTCTCTCATCTTTTTTAAATGGGCAACAAAAAGGTTTTTAATAATATATAAGGGCCAACAGTAGAAGTAAAAGAAGGACAAGATTCACCAAAGGCGATACAAAAACGTAACCATTTTCGAACTCTCTACTGATGTCCTCCTATCTTTAGACACAATAATAACGGAATCCCTTTTAGGTGGACAAGAAGACAACAAATGACACACTTCATCCGATAAGGACTCAATCCTCAAACTTATCTTTGAACACCTAGTATTCACTATTACCAAAATAACCCGAAAGAAAGAGAATTGTACCTTAATTCACAACACCTTTGTTGCTTGTTGCCATAGTGCCAAAGGAACCCCTAAAGTCAATCAAAAGCATTTGACAACGAGTACTAGGGCCACCCACCAAAATGTCATCCAAGCAAAATGGTGATGTTTGTGTGGACAAAGCCAAAGCATCATGTAAAACATTTTGTGTTCCGAGGATTTTCTCATTCCTCCTACAAGTGATATACAGTTAAGGACCAAGATTGCGGTTAGGTCTTCTTTTTGGCTGTGTGTGTATATTCATGAGGCTCCAATGAGCCAAGGATTACATAATTACTATAACTTTGTGATAGAAACGCTTTCCAAATAATTGTACGTTGAAGAAAAAGAGGCACATTGTTATTGTTAGAGTTTGTCCACATTGATTAATTATTACTTCCAAAGCTAGCATATGAGTATGGACGGTCTTTCCACTCATTGCCAATTGGATTTGAGTTGAATGCTTTCGTATGGTATTGGATTTATGGTTTCAGAGGCTTTTAGACAAGACTCTTGTGGTCGATTGTCCCATTGTTGGGATCGATGTGTTATGGATCCGTTGTGAACCTGTCCACGAGCGAGTCAGGGTTGCACGTGTGGGGAAATGATGTAGTTTGTCCACATTGATTAATTATTATCTCCAAAGCTAATATACGAGCCTGAATAATCTCTCTACTCATTGTGAATTGGTTTTGAGTTGGATGTTTTAATATTTATCATCAATGATTTTGTCCACCAACTAATTACAAGAGAAGACCCCTCACCCCTATTTGAACTGATAGCACCCATCTATCACAAACATTTGGTTGTGAGAAGTTATCGAGAATGGACGACGAGAAATGGACAACGCATTTGTTTCAAAGATTACTTAATGTCACTGAGAAATTTCGATGCGCAAGTTTAGATTCTCATGAGAACAAGCCATAGCGGGAATGGGGATATTATGAGAGTCAACCAACCAATAGGAACAAGGAAACAACACCTCTAAAGAAGAGTCATCCAACCAAACATCAACCCAAAATTGAACATTCTCACTCTTACCAAACTTTGAGGGTAAGAATCGTGGGAAAAAAGTAAAGACTTGAGACAGAATTTCCATGGAAATCAACTAATACCTTAAACACCTAGATCTCGCGGTATTCAGTTCAATCAGTAGAAGGTACAGATAAATTGCTGCCATTTGATGAAGTTTTTACTTTATGAAACATTCTTTATTGCATTTGGACTACTTTTTTCGTACAATTAATTGTTGTTGAGAAACTATAGTTACGAACTTGCGATGAAAATGTATGTTACTAAATATGCTCATTCAATCATACTGTGATAACAAGTGGTGGTAGCAAACATGAGATTTCCATGGAGATCGAAAATTACCTTAAACACAGAATCTTATGATCTTTCTTCAATCTGTAGAACTCCCGATCAAGTACTACTCAGAAATCTTGCCGACAAATGGTAATTTTTCACTTTGTCGAACAATTCAGTAAGGATATGTTGGGACACAAGGCTTTAATTTGGTTTCGTTATTAGGAGTGGGTAGACTTATTACTTATTTTCTTTGAGGTCGGTTGGCTGTGAACATTTATCTATCTCTAGCTATTGTTCATTTTAGTCATCAGTGTGATTGCGTTTGCTACGTGTTGACTTGTTGAATAGGAAATATCCATCGTAATATCGGTCCACAATGTTCTGTGACACCCCTATTTATCATTAAGTACCGTTGCAGATACATTCAGGACCACTTCGGTTCTTGAAATTAATGGTCAGTTATGTAAGTTTAGCAAGGATTGTTGTGGATTTGGGAGTGTATTCTGGTTGCTAAACTTTGTAATTGGTTGTTTCCTTTGGATAGGTCTGATGGGAAAGAAGTGATGGTGGACAATAAATTTCTCAAGGCTCACGATCCACTTCTGGTAATTACTTCTAAGATCATAAACTTTTCCTTTGGATTGAATGCGTGGGATTGGATGGCCAATCCTACGGGCCTACCGCTGCTGTGTTTAGTAGCCCTGAATTTGGCCTGGTTATATAATGTTGACAATACAAGTATCCTACAAATGCTACATCTCTCTAATTTTTCGACTCCATGAAAAGACATCTAGTGGAACTTTTTGACCAGAAAACAAAGACAATATCAGTAATCACGGGTTATGGAATCCTGCTTAGAAAAAGAGACATAGTGTTGTGTAGGTGGTTGGTGGAATATACTTTGCAAATTTGGTACTTTTGTCACTCGTCTGGGTTTTTTGATCCTGTGGCCTAATTGTCCCAATTTCACGTAGCATTCAAAACATGGTCTAGCGTAATGCAGGCTAATAGCTGTTCAATTGAGGCGGTTGGCATTTCCATGCGTTCTATTAGTATTGTAATAAACTCTTTTGATGGCAGTTGATCAACTTCTATGAGCAACATCTCCGCTACAGCGCTACAACTTGAGCAGACAGATGCTGGATCATGTCGTTTTCTGCAACTACGTTGTAATTTTGTAGCTGAATGCTCTAGTACAGGTTCTCAAATTTAGTTGTAAAGTGTTAACCGCAATGATGATAAACAGTTGTTCTGTGCCCTATGGTTTTTGTAATCCAATGTAGGATTGAGATTGTCCCTGTGAATTTCTGTGGTGGTTGCTAACAAAACCATTTACCGACTTGCTTGTCATGTAATTAGATCCCTTATGGAATATCTTCTTGGTGAATTAAGTGTTTCAGGGGCAGTAGGTTGTCTGATTGTTGATGGCTATGGTGATGTTATTACAGTAATCTTGTTCCAATTTTTTCTGTTAATTGTGATGTTTTACCCCCTTCCAAGCTTGATTAGGACTCCCTTTTTGTTCTATGATGAGTCGCAATGATATGCAAAATTGGATTCCCAAATAGAGCGGCGTCAATCTCTCTTGGTTGTGATGCCTCATTGATCGAGATCGGGGGGATGGCACTACTCCCTCTGTCCGTGCAAGGTACCCTAAACCTGAACTCTAAACTCCCCTCTAAATTCTAAGGCGTCGATTGGATGAAAATTTGTTTTTATGGGATAAGATAAGAGAAAGTATTATTTTTAAAGCAATGTTAGCCCGTATGGATGTGATATTTATAAAGGGAGATAAAAAAGTACATGATTTGGACGTAGTATCAAAAAGAGAATAAAATAGTATTTAGTTTGAATGGGAGATAAAATGAGGAATAAGATTGTTTTGTAGTTGTAAAAAGGAAGAGAGGATATTATTTTTAGTTAATACTTTGGGATAATTTTTAGGCAGGGTGGAGGTGTCCAAAAATTTTACCCTTTTATTCCTTTAATGGGTATTAGTTTTGAAGAGATGAAAATATAATGCTATATAATTGCTATATCCTTCAGTGTTTTTTAATCACAATTTGTTTATCAGCTGACGTGGGATTCGTGTAGGATCCAATTTGTAAATCTACGTAGGATGTTATTGTTAGCCATCAGAGTATGAAAATTACTATTCGGATTGTGAAAGACTACAAATAAAATTTAACAGACTATATAATAATTAAATGAGAACTTACAGAACGTACACAATGTTACAGTAAACAGGGATAGACCGAGGCTAGCGATGTACATTATTTTCTTGAAGTAGATTACGCCCTCGCACAGGTATTTGCGAATTTGGATGTTTGCCTTTCAGGATATAACGATCTTTTCGCACGAATATCACAGCATTTTGACATTGTGCATGGCAAACAGAGTTTGTGCAAAACTTCTTTAGACTTTCTATATGCAGTAATGCGTTGAGTGCTTATGGGAAAAATCAATTATGAAGTGGGTGAGAGAAGGCTGTTTATATAGGCCTCAAGGTGCCTGTTCGAAAAAGTCTAAGAGGTATCGGACACAATTGTTCGAAGTAAAAGGTTTGGTTGTAACTTTTGGGTAAGATAGGGTTTCGTTCGCATCTGTTCGGAGAAGAGAATGCTTTTATGAATTTGCACCAGTTTGGACTTTTGGGTTGACCCAGTTGGGTTAAAAAATAAATAAATACAAAGTCTCAAATTTTGGCCCAAAAACATTACACGAATTGAAAACAAAGCTCAAAGCCCGCGGCCCGGCCGAAAGACTCCTGCGCATGTGCGTGTGGTTAAAGCGGCACTACAGTACGGGCTCTCTGACTCGCAATAGTTGTATGACCCTAAGGGCCAAGCCCTTATGAAAATTTTACCATTAAATACTCAACTTGTTCCCAACATTTTTCCAATGTGAGACAAGATTCCAAACCTCCTAAAATTTCTTTCATCAAACATTCACTTTGATGTCAAATTTCTTTCACACCTCAAATGAGTTTAACAAATTCTTTGCATTGTGTTAATCTCCAACACAGGAGATTACCAAACACTTTTGGTTCGTCTCAAATAACATATAAAACTCACTTTTAATTAGCCCCAAAGTGGCTCGTGTAAATCTATTTTCCAACAGTTATTAACTGCAAAACAATATTGGATTACTTGCACAATTGGATGAAAAAAATGTTTATTTTATTCATTCGAATAGGACATAGTCATATGGGTGGAACCTTCGATATTGCAGATTGTAAGCAAAATAGGGTAAAATAATGTTATTATTATGATTCGACTTGACACAAGGCCAAGCATTGGTTAGAAGAAAAGGGCAGTTGAAAAAATAACCGGATGGTTTTAGATTTTTTGGAACGTCTTTTTATCTTCTTGTATTGCTTTGCAGTCTTGCTTTGAGGCCGGAGCGACATGGGCACAATAAATGCTATATTATTTTTGTTTCTCTTTGTGTTTGTGTCTCATACTTTCTTGGTTGGATACCATAGAAAGACTGGTGCGAAGGAATGACTCTCCTCCATACTGAAACGAAAAATTGGATTAAGTAAGAAATAAGTAACACAAGATAGATATTTATTTGATTACTTTACTGAAAAATCGGATGCATGCATGATTCATATTGGTTTTTATTGTGTATCAAATAAAGAACAGAGTATAAGTTATATAATATCTTTTTTAATTTCAAAGATAAGAAATGACGAATCAAAATCAAATCAGGCTTTATGACTAATATATTTATCTATCTATAAAGGCATATTTTATTTATATTATCATGCTTTGGCGTGATACTATACATCATTTCTAGAAAAAATTTTGCTTTCTTGATATTGACATGTGACGTTTCCTTCTGCCATTTTTTGTGGCATTAAACAAGTTGTTGTCATTCTCAACATTAGTGTAGTTGTTAGAGGTGAACAAACACAATAAATTTATTATCTTTCTCAGCCTCTTTATAAGCAATTCAAGCACAATTTTTTTTTTCTTTCTAAATGTTGATCATATAACCATATATACGTACAATTATTGTAGCAAATTCGAGAGCAGATACTGGTGCAGTGTATGGTACCTCCATTGCTATTGGATGACATGGCTTCAAATTACGAAAATTATTTGTTTGGAAAAAATAAGGTTGTGTGTATTTTGATACGTAACATGCCCCATATTAGACCAGCCAATACCATGTATGGCCAAATTGTGTTATGTTGTTTTTGTTATTCCCACCTCCAACCAACATCCCTTATATATATTACACACACACACGCACACATCTTAGCTCAAAGAGATTGTGTAAGAACACAAATGAGAAGCAGCAGAGGGCCATCACCATGGGTTCCACTTTTAATGGTTGGAGTCCTGAGTCTCGTCGTCTATGGCGATATTTTCATGTCCATGTCTGAAACTGTACTAACTCTGCTTCCACCATGGGGAGAAAATGAAGATGAAACTGAAGGTGGAATCACAATGATGATGTTTCTTCCTGTCATATTGCTGCTGCTAGTACACGTTCTCACTATATGCTCTCCTACGTTTAACGTCTCTCACGGTAATCGGCAGAGTGCAAGCTCTGGTTATGACACTGAAGGGTTTGGATTGGGATCTTTACTTTTACTTGTTCTCTTCTTCATATTGTTCAATGTGATGTAAGTTTTAAGTTGTTCTCAGTTGAAGCTGCTGGTTTCACAATTGGATGTAGTTGCAATTTAGTAAATTTGACCTACCAAGCTTTACTTTCACTAAGATTTTGTATGGTAGTTTTTGTTTTCTGGGATGAAGATCCACCAAATGGCGCAAATCCGACAGTAAAATTGTGTCGATTACATACATCGAATTACAACCAAAAGTAGATCAAAGATCTTTCAACGTATATCAAAGATTCTCTCTTCAAATTCGTTAAATGATCTGCGGGCCATCGCACAAACCATTTATGATGGCCGTGTCTGGATGGATTGTGGTGCTCCCATTCATTTAGGATACCTTTAGACAAAACCTTCGGAACTCTTAAAAGACAGAAAAGACCTTCATACAAGTAGGAAAAAGCCTCTGAGGATGGAGAAAAAGCAAAAGACATTTGAAAAAACAGACCCCAAGAGTCACTACTGTAATATCCTCGGTCTCCACTCTTCACTAGCATCTTCAATGGTATAGGAGCCCTCGCCTCCTCTGTAGATTGGAGGTAGTCGGCCGGTGTAAAAAGCGCAATAGATGGCGCCAGTTTCAGTCTCCTGTTAAATCTGAGACCAAACCAAAAATGAAAAGACGGTGGCAGAAAAAAAATAGAGTGGTGGAGGAGAAAAGGAAGCCCGTCCCACATCCTCATTGGCATTCGACGCTGGATAAGGATTGGTGGCTCAGTCACCCAGGCATCGTCGCTGGTATGACCACCTGGAGGAGAAGGGAAGACCAGTGGTCGTTAATCGTTTGACCTTTAGTTGTTTGGGATGGAGGAGAAGACGAGACAGTAGTGCGAGAGAGCAAATGTAGGGGGAAGAGAAAAGGAAACAATGGAGAAAAGAAAAGCCAGAAATTGATCGGAGGGAGACAGAGAGGAGGGATGGGGAAGGAGAAGTGAGCTGCCGGGAGAAGGAGACGGCCCCTCAAAAGAAAATAACTCAAAATTTAGGAAGATTATCTCAATAAAATAACACATATTATCCATATATTTCTGGCTCAAGGACAATTGCTTGTAAATACTTCACCACCTTGAAAATATTTCATCCTCTTGTGTGTGTGTGTGTGGCAAAGCTAAGCCAAAAATGGCATCTTCACCGAAAGCACGGTTTCTCCAAGGAACAATAGCTTCCAAACTAAACCACTATTCTACATCAAATCTACTCTCTTTAGACTACAAAAGAAACAGAATCAAACCAGCAATTTCGCATATAAGTGATTAACAGACCAACCTAGTCAATCATCAGTCTGATGCAAAAAATGTGCAAGTCGATGATGATAAATTCTGACCCTAACAAAAGGGTTCCACTTGAATAGAAGGAATAAGTTCAGAGGCAACAAAATCGAAATGGAAAAAACAAACAAGCCTAACAAGTAGTCAGAAATGTCGGTTACAAGAAAGGCTGCAAAGCATAGTTCTGGTAAGAAAAAATAAGATCCTAGCTCCTAACCATTAATTGAGTCGAATCGGAAGCTCTAAATTGTAGCAACTAGTGCCAGTCATGAGCCATCAATGAGTAACAAAAATCATACACTCTGTCCGATTTACCCAGATGGAGATTTTCAATGGAATTGGGTAATTTTCCTGCTAATCATGTACACATCTGGAAAATCAGCAAACAAAATCAAATTCTGATTGTCCTGAAGAGTTCCAAATTAAGTAAGAGAAAGTCTCAGTGGAACAATAGTTCATCCATGAAAAGGAAAATTCCACCAACAGAGTAGATTGCATATGGGAACCTAATAGTGAAGAGTTTCCGGAAGATTTTTCCATTCCGTATCCCTTCAATTGAGCAGACTGCCCCATCTATTCCTTCCTTTTAATTTGACTACTTTAAAGAGGATTTTTACCAAATGGACTTAGATGTTCATGAATTTCATACAACAGCTGACACAAATGCAACACAAAAATGTGAACAGAATGCCCTTATCCATCTTACATCTCAACTTCCAATGGATGACAAATTCATCTGTCATTTGTCTTGAAGAATTACAAAATGTACCATCAGATAAATTTTAAGCATCGCCTGCTAAGCTGAGACACAAAACCTTTTTGAATTTGAGAGAGAGAGAGAGAGAGCACAAAAAAACTAACTTTTTGGGATGTTCTTCCCAACAATCTTTGCTGGTGTTATACGGAGAAGATTCCCTGGCTTACCAGGGAGAGCCCCATTGATCATCACAATTCGCAGATCCTGATCAATTTTGACAATTCTTAGCTTTCTGATCTTTCTCTTGGTTCCTCCCATTCTCCCAGGCATCTTTTTACCTGGAAAAACACGTCCAGGCGTTGTCCCAGCACCAATTGATCCAGGCTCTCTATGACTGTGAGATCCATGAGTCATAGGGCCTCTCCTGAAATGATGTCTTTTGATGCCACCTGAGAGGAAAATCAAAACCACCCAGGAATAAGCATTCAGTTACAAGGGGAGGAGAGCTATCAGTACAATCGGAATTAAATTTTGAAGAGCATACGCAATGATATAACTTAATAAGAAGCTTAAAGAACTATGTTTTGGTACAGAACAATGATGAAGGGCACTAGTTAGGTATCTGCTTTTTCAAATTTTCTGTATCTTATAGGTAAATAACTGAACACAAAAACAAGACACGTGAGGAAATAAGTCCAACACTCTACCTCCAAAAGGCCCAAATCTCCTTTGAGTGAAGACTCGAGACTCCAGGGTGATGGAAACTTAAAAGCACAGAAATACTGAAAGGAAGAGGACCGGACCTTGGAACCCCTTGCCAATGGGGGTTCCACACAAAATGTACATATATATGTACAAACCATATATATACAATATTGAAAGAAAGAGGACGGGACCTTGGAAACCCTCGCCAAAAATAGAGGTTCTGGAAACATCAACCAAACCCCTTGAAGAACTCCTCAATAGCTAACCTCACATTAGACTTGACATCTTGTAACCCAGGAGCATCTCATCTATGCCTTCCGTATATAATCATATTATAAGAAACCCAATTATAAAGTAAACCCATCTAGAAAAACTAAAAGGTGAACTAGAGTCCATTAACATAAGCAGAGGTTCCAATGTCTGTCCTAATCCTTTGACTGTGCATGTGCACTAAGCTTCTATTTGTCCTCCAAGATTGATGGAAAGGGGACTTGGAAATTGTTGTTTCTGGAACCACCATTGGCAAGGGGTTCCAAGGTCCGCCTTCTCTTCATTTTTCAATGTATGTTACAAATTTGTGTGCATGTTTTTATACGTTGATATGCATTTGGTTGTGAAATTGGATGCTTAATACCGTGTTGGGCACTCGACACTTGAATAGCAGCAGGGGATATCATCCAATACGTGTAGAAGGACATTCCTTAGCAATCATCTTTAGTAATTCAAGTTTATTGTAAAAACTATGGTAAAACTCCAATATCAAGCATGAAACGCTATGGCACCTCAGAAATGCCATTTTTCCTTAGAAAATGAAATGTATACTACCCTGTGCCAAAAGATATCTGAATTAGATGCATCTAACAATTAGATACATATCTGCGCCCAATACTTAATATACGAGTCCTTGTAACATAGCCCCATGTAAAACAGTTGCTCCAAAAACATAGAAATGAAAATTCTTATATTGTGCAAAAGCAATACCTCCAAACATGGATAGACATATGGGAAAGGAAGAGGACTGGACCTTGTGCCCTCCCCAATGAAGTTTCCGGAAAGAGCAACTAAGTCCCCTTTGAAAAGCCCCTCAAGAACTGGCTGGGTTCAACCCCAGGATCAGTTGCACTACATGTGTAAATATTACTAACGATATGAACACTGGGGACGTATACAGTAAACCCAGTATACACAATCTAAAAGTGAATGCAATCAAAATAGAGCAGAAGTGTCTAAATGTGATATCAACCAGTGCTAACTTTGCTATTTAGCTCGTGACTCATGAGTAACCAACTAAGGACACCACCTCCAGCCCTTAACACAAAACTTGACCCAAAGTTAGATTTATTAGACAAAAGAGCCACCAAAACACCTCATTTTTCCACGCAAACCAAGGAAAACTCGTTTTTCTACCCAAGCTTTTCTAGGCTAGTCTGTGATTTTTAGAATTTACCACTCTGCCAGAATGAACTTCTTACTCATGCTTATGCTTAAATTGAATTTGCTCATCGGAGGGCTGCATATAAAATGGAAACCAAGTACAATAGGAAAGGGATTGACTTGGAGTTAAAAATTCAATTTCGCATACAAATGCATTGCATAGACATGTAAATAACCAAAGAAATGAAGACAAGGCAAACATACCTTGCATCCCTTTCCCAATTGTGGTTCCAGAAACATCAACCAAATCCCCTTCCTTGAACAATTCCTCAATCGCCAACCTCTGGTTGGGCTCAAACCCATCAACTTCCAGCAACCGAAACTCCTGCAAATGGCGCAACGGGATCACACCCGACTTCTCCAAATGACCCATTTCAGGCTTGGTTAGCTTTTTGTCCCGGACCCTCCTGTACCCGAGTTGAACCGCATTGTACCCGTCCGTGGCCTCAGTCTTCACCTGGGTCACTATGTTTCCCTCACGAAAACCCACCACTGTCACGGGGACGACGACGCCGTTTGGCTCGAAGTAAGTCATCATGCCTAGTTTGGTCCCCATTACGCCCATTCCAGCCTCCAGTGACATGCGAATTGGGGAAAATTTTGTGGGTCTGGTGGTGGGGATTATGTGAGAGGAGGCGAACATAGAGGATGAGGAGTATCCAAGAGAAACGTGGTGCCGAGTGTGAGGTCGAAGCGTAAATAAGGAAGAGGATGTAGGAGAAGAGGAAAGATGTTTTCCGGTGGCGGAGGAGATTGGTCGTATGGAGGGTAGTGAAACGGTGGCCATTTTTCAGTGTCGAGAAGACGAAGAAGGAGAGGAAGAGAGCGCGATTTATTTCTTATCCGAACTGGGTTTGGGGGCTCGAGTAAGAGGGGGTAAGATCTAGTGCACTCTGAACATGATAGAATCATATACAATCACAAGGAAATTGTTATATGTATCACTTATTTATTTTGTTGGGGTATATCACTATATGTCAATTATCTCACTTGAAAGCATATATGTGCACGAATAAATATATAATGTGAGTACCCAAAATTATAATTGTTATTGATCAGCACAAACAGTATATCAATGATGTGTTACTTTAGAAATTCTAACAACCTGTCTAATTGATACAAATTGCAGTAACTCCGATCCTATAAATAAATCTTTTTCAGATTACTTCATCCAACGGCAGGAAAAAAAACAAAACAGGTCAAACACGGCATTAATTTGGTCTTTTGTTCATTGCACTTTATCTTTATTTCAAATAAGATAATAAATAATTTATTAAACAATACTCAATACAATTGCAACAAAATATAAAAATTTGGAACCGCCTCAAAAACTTAATCTACTTCCAGTGATAATCTCACTTACACGCTTGGGTCTACACCAAATCATTCCTTACAATAATTTCTTCGGTTTGAGATCGATGATTAACACAAATAACATCAAGCTCAATTTCCAAAGAGGTTTACATTTGCAAATGTTGAGTTGGAATTCTAGTGCTAATTATTTACAACAACAATCCCATATATATATTTTTAGAGAAAAATGCCAGAAACACATCACTTTTACACATTATTTTTACACATAATTCAAAACTATGTCATTTTGTGTTGAAAAAAATCATATTTAATTTTAACACATATCGCTCAAATACTTGCTTAACAAAAAATAACGTATTTTTAAATGATGTGCAAAAATAATGTGTTAAAGTGATATGTGTATAACACTCTTGAATAATAATCAACCTTCATCAAAAATAGTTTATAGGTTATAACCAATATCTCAAATAACACATCTGACCCACTGTCAAAAACAAATTTGCAACAGTTAAATGATGGTGTATGGTATCAATATATCATAGACCTCAAGTTACTAAATCTAATCCTCTTCAGAACGCCAACAGTTGCGCATATTGGGACCAATCAAGGTGAATTTTTCCTCACATTCACCAGGTGTTCTCCTGGCCAAACAGAGCGAAAAAGACCATTCACAAAATCATAATCCAAACACACCCTAATGCCGTGCTTCAGCAAGGGAAAACAAAACACAAGGAGACATGTATCGAAGAAAAAAATTACTCTTGATCAGCAAAAAGGGGAATAAGTTTCACTTTCCCAAACAGCAGTAGCCCTCAAACTTGAAGTGAATGGGCACGTCAAGAAAATTTATTTCATCGGTCGCTCTAAAAACTAATGTTCTTCCTCGATACAAAAAGAATATGCTAAACAATTAAAAACAAAATCTATAAGAACAAACAGAATCAAGACGTAAAACTAGATGCACTACAAGCATCACAATATTACAACAAAACATCTTGCAGAAAAAATTTGGAGGACCTTTCTTATACATCCCTAGGGTCAGAAATCTCCTGTAAATTGAAAAGGCAAACGAAGTTCATTACAGTTAAATGCTAGTAAATTTGGATTACAAGGAAATCACAGCAGAAAGGAAAAGGAAACGAATTTGTATACCTTATTTTCAAGTACTACTCCATCTGGTATTTCTAATTTTACCCCAGGTTTTGCTGTGATGGTGACTTTGCCCTTCAAGGAAACACATAAGTTGTCAAAGAAGGAATTCCGAAAACCAAATTACAACTGTGTACAACTCGATTGAGGACTGGTTATGAGTATACGATTCCTTCAACGGGCCTCACGGGGTTAGTATGTTACCACTGTCATGCATGTATATTTTCATTCTAATGTTTAGAATAATTTACCACATTACTGAACACACACACGACAAATTTGTATATATGACTATCTCGTTTAACTTTCAAATCGCGAAATTATAATGGAAAGACTCGCTCTCTATCCCTTAAAACAAATGGACATCTGTCCTAAACTAGAAACGGCCAGATTTCCTGATAAGATAATGAGGAATTGTTTTGGGGAACCTATAATTCTTAAAACCTTGTGGGATAAGAGAACCTCCTATAAAATGAATATGCGATTTACTAGCAACAGAAGAGAAAATAGAAAAGTTGGGGAAGTCCCATGGTACTCCATGACAGTCTGGGTTAAGATTTGATTGTATGAATTCACATGCTTTCAAAGGCTTGTCTTGCCCTAAATAGCGAAGGATGAAACAAGTAATACCCAATGAAAACTGTGACAAAAAGATGCATGAGCTTTAATACCTTGAGGGTTATGCCAGTTCCAAACCAAACATCACCCATCACCTTCAAGCTGTCTAGCTCAATGATGCTAGGAATTGACTTGAAACGACTCTGGAAGTCACTAAGCTGATAATAAAGAAGAAAAAGAAAAATTAAACACCACAACAATGGAAGATAAGGCACAAAATTCGTCAAGTATCTTCACCTTTTCAAATTCAGGTCCAAGTTCAATATAAGGATTCAAAGGGTTTGTTCTAGCACTGTTTCGGGTCAAGACACCTTCAGCATAGTAGTACAGATCCGACTGCAATATAACGAAAAATGCAATAATTACATGTAAAAGCAGTGAATTAGAAACCACGTGCACAGAAAGATAACAAAGACAGGACTCCCTCATGAAAGTAACCTGGACAAGAAACAAATCTGATGTTGATATAATTGGTCGAAACCGAGAAGGTGGAACATTAACTCCAATGGCACGATCGAAGGACTGGTTCAAGTATAAAGGTGAATTGGAATCAGTACGTGAAAGTAGATTATACAAAGAAGATTTTATGGCATTTCTGATACGGTGTATTGCTGAAATAGCTTCTCTTGCAAAACAGTTTCATCATCATCCATGTTTTGGAAACAAGGATGAAAATGTAAATCTCATAGGTCATTGTGAGCTTCGGCATTGTCGCATCAACAAAAGAGAGAGACTTCGTACCTTTGAAAGTGAATAATTTTCAACATTCTGTCCATCAATTTCAGCAAGCCTTTTCACAACCTTCAGATTCATCCACCTGTCAAAAATAGTATCAATATAGATTTCAAGTATATATGGAACGAAGGAACAATTAAACAAGAGGACATTTCACTTACAGGTTGCCTGTGTCAAAAAGTTTGGACTTCTCCAGAGACTAGAATTTATTTGACCAGGACCATACACAAAGGAAGACAATCAGTTAGATGACATAAAAAATTATGTATAATCTTTTGGGGAAACATTTTCACATAAAAGCCAACTTAAAAATGGAAATGGTTTAAAGAACCATAATGGTTGCGGAGTAGCTGAGTCATGTCTTACGTGTTTGCCAGGCATCTGTGCAATTTCTGAGAGCTACATCAGACAAAGGCAAGAACAATATCAGCCAAGGCTTTCAAACACAAATAGAGAGCTAAATCACCAAGTGTCAGTGACTACTTGACCACCCATTCACCCTATTGTCCTTACTTTCAATATGGTCAATTTTATATCCCAGGTTATAGATCTGGTCAATGTGTAGAAGGAATTTGAATCCGGCCACATTTACATTCAGACCATAATGGGTCTGAAATACTAGTAAACTACATATATTAGCTAAGCAAATTTCCAATTGGAACTGTAGGTTGTCCAACTGACAGCTTTTCTAACTATTGGATTCAAGCCATAATGGATCCTTTTTTGTTTTGGGTAGGTATGCAGGCTATTACGTGCTTTCAGAAAATTGAAAACAGTGAGTACAAATGGAGGCCTTTTCCTCTAATGAGCAGTGGGGAACCAATGTTCTTTCTCTAGTTGTTTGATCCTCTCTCGTCAAAGGGAAACGTACTTTTACATTCAAATCTAGTGTATTTTGCAGTCAGAAGCAAATGAATATCAATCAGCTTATGGTACCTCTGTACAGTATTGGATCCTGTTCTGGATAAGATGATTTAAAATTTCTGAAACAGCTACTTAAGGAGCACAATAACAAACATGATTAACTGAACTCATCACCATCTATTCTTCTAAGATCAACATTTCCTCAGTAATAGAGCAATGATCCCATAAAAATCAACAAGGATACTTGGGTCAATTAGCGCTCCCAGGTTATCGTCCTTCAACACAAGGATATACTCCTTACCCTGGAAAACAAGTCGAAAAAATTTAGTCGCGTGTGAATCCCTAGAGAAATTTTATAACCAAACACACTTTGTAGTTTTGTTTACTCCCATTGAAAGGAAGGGTAAGAATTGAAATGTCAAGATTGGATCACAAACAGCATAGAACGTTTACCTGCAATAATAATGCCTCAAGTGTACCACTGGTCTTCAAGGAAAGGAACAGCTCATGGTGATCAAAAAGATACCTTCATAATGAAGGACAAAAATTAGGAGAGCAAATGAGAGATAGTGCATCATACAAGAAGAGCATAGTCATCCTAATCTAGCCTAACAGTGACTCCCGCTGAAATCGATTTGATTTGGTGAGACATAGTTTATCAGTATTCCGGATAAAGAAAAGAGGCACCTGGTTGGAAAAGGCGAAGGGAATGGGGAGGGCTCTCATTGGAGTTCAAGCAATACAAGCAACGTAAACAAATTTATGACAAAAAGTAAATACATCTATGAGCAATCATTCAATAACAGTTCGACTGCTTCG
Source organism: Arbutus unedo (assembly GCA_014822125.1). NCBI lineage: Eukaryota > Viridiplantae > Streptophyta > Magnoliopsida > Ericales > Ericaceae > Arbutus > Arbutus unedo. The sequence goes on from JABCMJ010000299.1 coordinate 42,132, forward strand.
TAACCCACTACATTTCGTCCATCCTCTCAAAATGATTTTAGAGGAACTCAACAATCTTTCAGAGGTAAGTTAATCACAGGCAAGCCTTAGGAGAAGTCAAGTCCTCAAATCTCATTCCAAGGGGGCATAAATAAAAAAGAAAAACTCCCCCGTTACTATTTGTTGATACGTCTCTGCCTAGTGACTACATATTGCCATTCACCGAGTGAGTTTTAAAACTTCGATAAATAGATTTACAACCTAAGTCGGATTAAGACTTGCTACTATACGAGCACATAAGACTAGACTTTAAAAGCAAACACATTGTGCATGACCATATGTGTCGCACCAAGTAGGGCTGTTGAGCCTATGAAGTAGGCAATTCAAACACGACTATACATCTCACATCCCGAGTAGCGCTATTAAGCCCGATGAAGCATGGATACTTCGGAAAAAAAAGGGCAGCACAGGTACATATGCGGATATTGGTCCTTTGCATGCCTGCAGGGGTGTCGTGCATGTGGGGGTGGGGGGTTAATGGGGATGTATCAGCCAACTTACTGGACAAATTTGTACAACACTAATGACGATAGGATCCAAATGAGAGCAAACAAAAAGAAATACAATTCAATTACTTCTCAACATGACCATTTCAAGTTCAACATGAAACTATGCGACAAGCCCAAGGAATAGAGAGAAAACATGTCAAAATGCAAAGATGGACATACGATTCATCCCCACGGTCTTGTCCTTTTGTGACTGGGTGACTTCGGCTCTATACAAAGCAAAATAGGCTGTTTAAGTTTCTTTTCAAAATCTAAAACGGTGAATCACAAATACACAAATACTTTTGTTACATGACAAACCTGGCAGAGTGTAAGAATGTCAACATTTTCATTGGAATGTTTCTCCACGGCCTTCATTCAACAGTTACAACAATTAGGTTCTACGAACATCTAAGGCGAAGAACTCAAATTGTGAATGGAATAATCAGTCACCTTCAAGGTATCGTCATGTGTCCTGATTGTGTTCATCAGAATCAACGGGATTTTGCATCCATGCTTGGAATTGAGAGACTGCAAATAACCAATGGTTTTCAGAAAGTTATCTACTTCAACAACCAGTATAGGAGAAGAATATAAAAAGCCAACCTCAATTTGATTAATAATCAAGTCCAGATATGTCAGGCCATTGCATACTTCAATGGCAGACCTGCACTTACACAAATAAAAGTGGAAACATCGAAAACACGGGCTTTGCTTTAAAAAAATTCCCAGAGGTATCTCGGGTATATAAATACCTGGGTCCACTAAAACCCATTTTTGTCCCCAAAGCACCATTGAGCTTTATCACAACAAGCTTGTCCAGAAGCTCCTTGCTTTCAACGGGATCTGCATTTAGAAATGTCATAGAAAGCCTCCTCATAAGATAACTAGAGCACTATGGAAACGGAATCAGTTAAGAGGCAAAACCAAGATTGCAGATCCCTGAACTAAAAACGACACATTGAGACAGATCAGAGCAAGTCATTACCATCAGAAGTAAGAGCCAGGCATTCATATGGAATAACAGAGTTCTCATTCTCCGAACTACTCGTTATGCTTCGCTTCAGGTTTTCAGATTCCTCTCTGCAATGCACATTTCATCCCAATGAAACAAAAAACTGAAAAATATTTCAGCAGAAACTAAATCGAGAAAATTAAGCTTAGAAGATCTTGATACAATTTAAAAAAGAAAACAACAACTGAAATAAGAATCTCATAAACAAAGTTACATAAGTTAAAAAGCTCACTTCTACTTGTCGAAGTCAGAGGGGCCTTAGTATATCGTAAATTTGGCACAGTATACAAGATTAGCAGAAGCAGCGACACTAATGCACATGAAGTATAATTCACACATAATGAGTGATAATATACAATGTCATGTAGGCTCCTGGTAACACGACCACTGCCCATTGAGCTCTCGTTAAGGTGGAGATGTTGCCAAAAGAAATTATTTTCTCAATGCCCATTTCACATATTTTAAGGCACTTTTACATATAAGGTTACATTTTCCGCGTACTTTTATACATTTCTTCCACATGCATCGGTGCTAAGTACTACCTATTGGGTTAGCATTGGCCAATGTTATACATCAGAACATTGTACATATAACATTGTACTCGAACACAATAAACATCCAAATATTCTTATAACTCCTTAGAATCGAAGAAATGTGACTCTATAAAACAAGACTGTTAGTCATGTAGGGCAAGATTTCAGTTTTTGGATACTATCTTCAATACAGAATTGGTAATAGCAGTTGCAAATGCCATAAGTGCACATTGATGCGTATGATACACCAACTAGAAGCTTAAGACACCAGTATCATAAACCACATTAATATACAGCCTATGACAAGCTTGGAATATACTAAATACTAACGTACTAAAACAACAATATCGATTGCATAGTACCCATGTTCAGTTTTTGTATTCCTCAGTTGCTTAGTAATCCCTTCCTCAAACCTCTTCTGCTCCACCAGAAAAGTCTTGGTAATCAAATTACAAAACAAATACACAAACTTCACCGAATCATTAGCAGGAATCGGGTACGTAATCCTCTTATAAATATCCCATGGCATATTCGAATTCACTAACCCCACAATCGGAATCTGAAGCTTATCAGCTTCAAATATAACCGACGATTTCCTCTCGGTATCCATAATCACAACACAGTCCGGCGGCTGAGTGGACCCCAGATGAAGCTTCTTATTCCGTGACCGGAATTTCTTAGGGCTGCCGCTGTTGGTTAAAAAACCGCCGAGCCGCCACGACGAGTCGGCCCCGCAGCCGATTCGTTTGGTCATTTGGTCCACGATTTCGTCGCAGAGGGAGTTGGTGTTGACGAAAAGGAATTTTCCCTTTTGGTGGACCAGGTTGCCGATGAACTGGCATGCGTTTCGGAGGCAGATTAGGGTTTTGTCGGAATCAATTATGGTCATGGCGTTTCGGGCACCGTATGTGTAGATCTTGAAGTGGTGGGCGGCCACTCGACGCCCTAAATGGGCGTTCGTGCTCAGTAGCTTTTGAATAACAACCGAGTGTATCGTCATTGTTCTCCGTCGAAGCAAGACGATGGGGTTTTGGGGGGTTTTGGTTCAGTGATGAACAGTCATGGTGGGAAATTGATTTCAAAGTATTGTTTCTGCCAGTGAATATATGGATTATGTATACATGTAGGTGTAAAATATATAGTACTTTGCATACATATATGGGTATGGCCACTTTCTGCAGGGCGGGGAAGTGCGGCCGAGTTGGGCGGCAGCAGTAGGAGCTGCGGTTTCGCTCGCCTCTAGACGTGCTAAAATGGTAGAAAAAGCGAAAAAATGGAGGGGTAAATAACACGTTGCGTACCTAAAGTTTAGGAATATAATTTTTTTGGACCTTGGTGTTTTGCATGGGGTGTATGCAAGAATTAGTAAATGGATGTGTCTAGGAATATAATTTTTTAGGACGCATTTTTTTTATAGCCAACATATTCGGCTAGTTTTATAATTATTTTCAATCTAATATCTATTAGTCTTCTAAGGACTAATTTCACCGTCTACTTGCGAATATTCTAATTAAAGTTAAAACATTTTTTCTTGCATAAACTAACCTTAAAGGAATTGATAGCACGTGAGACCTAAGAGAAAGCATATCTCTGAGTCTCAAACCTTTACTACTAGGTCAACCCCTAAGTTCAAACGCATATTGTAATGACCCAACTTTTTAAACAGTTAATAAATAATTTTTTTTCATTTGCCATAAAATTTGATCATATTTAAAATGCTTAATGTATTCTTTTTATTAGTAATAATTTTAGATTTTTTTCAAAAAACACTTTGAATTTTAAAAAAATCATTAAGGCAGGACTATCTTATAATGGATATTATTTTCCATCTCCATTCACGCATTTACCAGTGAGGAATTTAAAGATATAGCACATGGGAAAAGTGAATCCAACCTATAAACTATCTTGATTCATTTTGTTTCGTTAAACTTCGACCTTAATGCTTTGGTTTCTTCCACTAATTAAAATCAATGTTAGCATGTCCAAGTATACTTATATAAAGCAAGCATTTTTGTACTTTCATTCCATAAGTCCGTGAGAGGAATAGAGAGAGAAGGAAGGCTGTGACCTAGAAAGCATCCTCTGCCGAATACCAATTCAACCTTCCAACCATTGATTTTTTTTTTTACCGAAGCACGCACTCAAGGTAGAAATACATATTTTACAACCCTAATTTCGTACAATTTGTAGATATTATGTGTATTTTTTTAGAAGAATTATATATTTTTTTTTATCGAATCACGCCCTAAATGATTAAATTTTGTCTCAATTACACGACACTTGCACATGCATAAACTTTTTAATGTGTTATGATATCCACGAATCTCTATGAGATCTTGTGTGAGTAAAAATTTCAACTTGACTATATTTTTTTTAGTTATTTTATTGTTTAAATAATTTTAGCAATGTTGTTGAGATTCGGAAAGTTATGTTAATGGAATTTATGACGTGGAGAGGTCGTGATGGAATTCTAGTTAGTTTATTTTATAGCCGTTATGTTACCGATTTTATTTTGGGAATTTAGTATATTTGAATGTAGAAAAATCTAGAGTCAAATGTTACAGACACTGGACCGGATGCAGTTTGTGACACGGAAACGGAGGATGTCAAAGCACGCATTAATATGTAGAGACATTGAGAAACGTTAAAGAAAATAGTAAAAAAGTTTAGCCCGTAGTGGCAGTGTGATTCGGTTTGGACCCATGTGTTTATGGCGTAATTATGCCAATTTGATTATGATTTCATTATAAGGACCTCAACTAGGAGGAGTTGGAGACGGTTTAAAGTGACTTCGAGATGTCTGCGATGGCAACTCCGGACCGAGGGAGTGGCGACCAGTGTCTTGTGTGTTCTTGAGCCGATAAGGAGAAGCGGCTAAGATTCGTTGTGATTGGCCCTGGTGAAGCCACGTTCGTGGGATTTAGATAGGGTGAAGTAGGTATTGACTTGGGTGGATGGTAGAAGATCTCTGTCTTGACGAGTTGATATTCAGTTGGGTATATAACCTTAGATGACAGCCCTTCGTAGGTAAGAACTAGTAAATATAAACCGATTGCATATCTAGTGTTTGAGAGGGTAAGATTGAATTTCCGATGTGGTAAATTCTAGAAACTTAAAAACAAGATTCATAATGAATCTATGTGTTTATTTTCACTGTTTTATACTTTGTTATTTAATGTAATTATTATATCTGTTAAATTGTATGTTTTTTGAGTTAGTGTTTTGGGTATATTTTTCGCTGAGTATTCTGTACTCATGGAGCAATTTCTCTGCCCTTGACATTCATGCTAGATGAAAAAGTGCAGGAAGAGAGTCCACCTGAGTTGAAAGAGTCAGGCTTTGATACTGAAAGCTACGAAAACACTTGGATACCGCACCCTTAGTAGCTCTGCTCTTAATTTAAATTCAAAGTGTAAACCCGGAAGGGGTATTTTAGTAATCTTGTCAAACTTCTATCAACAATGTTCAATTTCGTATTCCACAATTATGAATTTATGTTTTAACCATGTTTAAATAGCATTAAAATATTTTATTTAATATTTCGAGAAATCGAAGCGTTACACATATAGACAGAAAAATATTCGGGACTTTTAGATGTACATAAAATTTACAAATTATTAAAAATTTCACACACATTCAATAATTTTAAACACATCTGTATTTGAAATCTATGTGATTCAGTATTACTCTTAGCATATCAGTATTACTCTTAGTATATCAATTATATTGAATAACTATTTAACAGACTTACTGGAATTTGAGTTTTTTTGGACGGACATCAAGCATTTGTATTTTTAATAAAATGGGAATTTTGCTGCACAGCAATTTGTTGTGTAACAAAATGATGTTATTTTTGTAAAAAAAAAAAAACTATTACCAATCGGAGTTGGTCCGGAATAGTATTTTTTTTTTATAAAAGCGACGTCGTTTTGACATATAATGCACATTGCTGTGTGTTGTATGCTATGCACAATAAAAATCCTATGTCTATTTTTAACAACTTCTCAACTAGTTCGGTCCAGTTGAAATACATCAATCCGCAATATTAATACCTACATTCCAATCCGAGTAGTTAATAATGCACGTAAATATGATGGTATTGTTTTATGCAGCTCTTTTATGTGGATCGTTATTACCTGTGGTTTTTTAATCATTACATTTCGAAAAGACATAATTTTTTTTTATAAAAACAATCGTCCCTTTTTTTTTTGTGGCTAAAAATGATTACAGGTCCTCGATTTGGTTTATTTTTTAAATATTTGATTCAATTTTACTTTTATAATCTTAAAATACGAACTAAAAATTAAATGGCCATGAATTTTTTTATTTTTAAACTTGTAAATTTCTAATGATTGATCATCAATTTATTACTAGATAAATTTGTCATTAAATGGTAACTCAGTTTTTTTATATAGTAAGCACTTATACACTAGTTAATATATATTTCTTTGTTACATTGGACTTGACTTTACTTATTCATGGCCTGACTTATTATTTACGTACTTAAAAATTTAATATTTTATTACATTAGGTTTGACCAATTCGTGACCTACCAAATTGACAAGTCAAAAAAATAAGTCTAAAAACAAACAAATAAAACTAAGTCGATTTTAATTTTTAAATTCCTAAATCACAAATCCTTATTTGGTTCAAGTTTTTTCACTAAATCAAATCGTCCCGATCCGATTACTGTCAATGTTCACGAGAGAGAAAAAAGTATTGTCCTATACCTGCATTGCTTACTAATGAGTTTTATATCGATCGGTTTTGAGATACGAAAAGAGAGTGAAAATTATGCATACTAATTCTGACTGAATGTATGTAGGAACCAAAATCGGTTAGTATAGAATCGGTTGAGTCGGGAAATTTAATTTTTGCTTTGAATTGACTGTAATTGGCTAATCACATTTTGGACTAGTAATAACATGGAGTCCAAAACTTTTGTATTTCACTAAAAATCACATAAAAAATTCTAGATTTTAGGATTTCATTGTTTCTCCTTTTTATTTTGACCATTGGATTAGAGTGAAATTTAACGACTAAAATTTATTCTTATCAATTCCGTTCTGTCCGGTTCAGTTGTTACGAACAAAAAATAAGGACAATTGAGACCGACCCGAAAACCAAAAAAACTCTAAACAGAAATTGATCGCCCCCAATTTCGACCGAACAATGATTTTTTTGGATAATTTGGGCTTCGTTTGGTTGCAACAAAACTAACATTGGGCTGATCAGGCGATTGGGCCTGGATAGTTTTGATCCGGTTAGCCCAATAACTGACATTGGGCCGCTCTAGAGTACCACATTCTGATACTCTTCCATGCGGTACATATACGGCAAGAAAATTGCGGGAAAACAACATTCTACTGTTTGGACAAAGATGATGCAGTGTACCGGAAGGAAGAACGAGAACAATGTTAAACCTGATTGATTTCCGAGACCGTTGAATGCGGAGTTTCGGAACGGCCTTTGTTACACGGTAAGTTTGTTTCGTGAACCCAAGTCAATTGGCTCGAATTTCAGTTACATTGTATGTAGGTATTACCATGTTCCTTGTGAATCCCAATTTCCTGCGAACTGTAAACTGCAATTGCTGGATTATGTTGTGTCTTTGGGTGATTGAATGGATTTTGTGGTTGAATATGTAGCGACAACATATTTGTTTTTGTGTAAAATTGGCGGACGTTGCAATCGTTGGATATGCTTAATGCGTGTTTAGCGGTTCTTACATTTTATATTGTCACTATACGAGGTACGTTTCAATCGCATTGTGGGGTAATGCTTGTAAGTAGACGTAAACGAACAATTAGAAGTAGAGAGTAACAGGACAAAGGGAAGCAGACGAGTATAGGAGTTGGGTTGGGATGAAATTTTGGTCTTAAGTTTTGTTGAAGAAAATTCATTTGGCTACCAATGTGATGGTCCGTTGTTTGAGCCGAGCTTCCATGTTGAATTCAGCTATGGCATTTTTATGTGTTAGCTAAGCAGAATTATGTAAGCCAAAAGCTTGTGGTTGCGTTAGGCGGATAATTCTCATTAAAGCTATTTTTTCAATCAGGCCAACTGAAGTCCCAAGCATTTGGGAAAACAAAATACGATGAAAACTTTAAACTGGCAAAATATGAGAGACACGTGCCATACAGATTGGGAGAACAATATGTGATCTGGTTTGATCTGTCTGTATGTGCATGTGCCTCATGTTTGTCTGTATTTTTGCTAGTTTTTCGACCTGGCCTCTAAAGTCCAAGCACTCTTCATAGTAAGATTTGATGGAGGTGTTTTACACGTAGTGCAGGTCACCATGAGAGTCCATCAATTTTCTTAATAGAGTTATGAGGAAATATGATGCTGGACAATCAACCATTCAGTAAGAGGCTGTAACTGTAAGAAGACAGAAAAATTATAATGAGTATACATATGAAGTACCAGAGGAGTACAGGAAGTAATAATGTCTTCTCACTTGTATATAATTTTAGTAATTATTGTCCTCTCTAAAGCATCGCTTCAACAACTCGAATCCAAGAGCAACATTGAACCCAACAAATCAGTAGGATCTTTTCCCACGAAGGAAATAAATAATTAGGACATAAAAGGATACCAAAATTACATTACGGGCACTCATTTACTCATCCTCTCGCAACCAATAAAAGAAAAAATTGCAATTGCAATCAATAATTACAGTAAAACATTTACCTTTCTGTTTCTGTGCAAAATTTAGAATTGAAGGAGGACAATCTCAATTTGCTTGCTGCAACAGGAAATGAAAATCAGATTTTTGACGAAGGAGAGGTGGTGGATCCACATCAGATATGCTGATATCAATGAAGCATCGGGACATCTCTTCAATTGAGAAAGGTATGCTGTAAATTGCAAATTTATTAGCAAACTCGCCATAAGTAAGGTCCATTTTGTTTCCAACTTTGCAGAGACTTTTTTGGGGCTTGTATGTTTTTTTTTTGGTGGGGGAGGGGGTTGTGAATTCTACATTACCTTGAGTCCACGTCAAGCAAGAAACTGTTATTTGGCATGCTAATTGAATCTTCTGCCATTAGCACCCTCATCTTTCCAATCACCTGGAGTCCAGAAATTACCAACAAGGTTTCAGCTAGGATTTCAGACCTTTTTGTTAGCTTGACCGAGATGATTATATGCTTCATGTTTTATGCTACACAATTATGGATATTCTGATGATATATTTGCCTCTCTTTTTCCTTCACGCTTAAACACATCAGTAGAAGTTAACTTTATGTACCACCTGTGCACAGGCTACTTCATGAATGAAACTGGTCCGAGTTTGAAGCCCGTGTAAAACATTACAGGAAGAATGCATTTGGAATACATACCTGTTTCTTTGTGTTTAATAAAACAAACTTAATGTACATAAGCATAGGTTTGTCAGGGTGATTATGAAAACTTGCATTATGGAAATCTCTTACCTCTGAAGATACTCCTTGGGTTCCATACTTGTCATCCCAAAACATTGTTCCAATGCGATATATTTGTGGAATGCTTAGCATCTAGATCATAAAAGGGAAAACAAAATATAGTTCAGGGTCCATTTATCTCAGAAAGTTAGTTCTAAGTTCATTTTCCCGATTGAAACTACAGCTACTGTTCAGATATTGTTTGAATATTTTTAGTAGAATGATCGAGTTACCGGGCAGAGTTCATTTGTGATCTCGTCCAGCGATTTTTGAGGTTTTTGATGCAAAACCTGCATTGTTGAAGCATGTGCTTGTTAATTTAGTCATAAACTCTATCACTGCCTGATAGATTTGGGTTCAGAACATCTTACCAGAAATCCGACAGCTTGCCTTATGTGTTGGAGTTCATCCCATGATGATCCAGAAAACTGCATACAAGATACTTGAGTTTTATTTTCCTTGTTTTTATCATCTTGAACTTGGAATTTTTTATTCTGCAGAAACTTTCACGAGGATAACCCTGTTACCTGATCTGTTGCTTTGATGCACCACTGTTCCAGTTCTTGCAAACCAGCCTTTACATATTCTCCGTTGCTGAATGAGCAGCACTCACGACGAAGCAATAAACTGCAAAACCATATAATGTGGGGTTGGAGGCTATACTTACTGTATAAGGCAATCTATTTACTTCTAGTATCTGATTGTATTTCAGCAGTTGCCGTTCAGAGTGGTCAGGAGTGCATACCTGTTAAAAAGCTGGACGTTTATGAAGGAAAATACCTGACCAAAGATTTTCCTTACGATTACGCCTGGGACCTGAAGATACAGTGGTTAGCCATCAATACCCTGCAATTTCTTCTTCAACCTACAATCATTAATGTCATACTGGAGTTTTTTGTTCCTCACATGGTTTTCTGACAGGATGCTCAAGGTATGATTCAGGTTGTTGACAATGCTTTGCCAGTGTATGCTTGATGCCTGTTGTTTAGCAATTATACTTGAATGGATTGTTTTAGATGACCCTCTAATTGCTCTGGCCCTTGTAGTTCTTGGTGCCTGTTAATATAATTTTACGATTTATCAAAGATTGGAGGAAATGGTGAACTGTGGATTTTTAGATCTATGATAATCTTACCTGAATGCACAAGTTCAAGAACGGGCTAATTTCTTTCTTTAAGCTGTCACGGATCATACCATATATTTTCTCCACACAAGCAGTCAGATGTTGCTTAAACAGTAGGGCTGGGTACTTGGCCTCTATTTTTGATCTGGTCATCAGGTTTCTCTCCATTCCACTGTACCCACTGGAAATTCCGGTGCCCATTGTTGATGAGCGAAAGCCCTGATATTTTATTGTTATCATTATAGATCTTCTATTGGGGTTCGTGGAAATTTAAGTTTTACTTGCAACTTGCAAGTGCTTACCTGTGCCATTCTACCAAACAAGGTTGTGGGTGAGGTTCGATTACGATGCAAAGTTGCATTAGGTGCATTGCTTGCCTTGATTGTGCTTTGCAGAAGGAAAACAATAGTAGAAGTTGTCGAGAGCCAATATGACAGATCTGTGATGTTATCCTGAGTCTGGAATAGCATGGTGCTGCAGATTAGTTCGCTGGTCCAACAGACCACTACAGTATAACCGCAGGACCAAAGCAGGTCACTAATGGTTCAGATTTAAATTTTCAAGGGACTGACATTTCTGGTATTTGTCAGATGGTTGAGAATGTTACCTCTATAGACGATCGGATTGTGTGGATAATCCTGTCAAATATATTTGTCTTCTCTGCTTCAAAGGATCTCCATTGGAGAAGTGCTCTGTACACAATGCAGGCAGCAACAGGCCTGCTCTTGTCGAATGTCTTGTCTTCCACAAGGCACTTGATCAATGCATCATGGTTCTCCTGGTTACATGAAGGAGTAAGAGGAAGTAGGTAACTCGAGTAGACAATTAATACCACCCAGTAGGTTTTACGAAGCATTCTTTGGCATTGGACTTCGTAATTTGATTTGTATCTGCAGAGGCTTTCCATTTTTTGACTACATACCTGTTGCCTGTCTGTCAGGGATCTCTGTTTGGTGAGGGGGACGAAAGGCTCTGATTCCTGCAAATATTATTCACTCATTAATTTTAAAGTACCTACCAAATATTCAGTTTTTATTATTGTTCTTCCATTGTGTGTTCGTTTGCTTGTTTGAGAAATTTTTTCCCAAACAAGTTTCTGGAAAAAAGAAGAGAGAGAAAGAGACACCTCGAAAATGCCGAAAAACTTTAACTCCTAAATTTTTTCTGAAACACTTATACCAAACAACATCTCAGAGTTTTTTTCCCCAAAAATTCTTTCAGAAACACTCAACCGAACCAATGCTTCTATGTAAGGTTGATACTTTAGCTGTTTGATGCTGTACTTTAGTTGGTTGCTGATGCCCCTCCTCTGCGTGGTGTCCATTGTGAAAACACTGCATTTGCATTGAGGTCAGTGACAGATGGTCTAGCACTCTAACATAAAAAGGCTATTCAAACACGGTATACCTTGGATTCCGGCTGTACCCGCTCATGACTAATTATTTGACCCCCAATGACTTTCTGACTGTGGAGCAGCTCATTTTCTGACTCCAAATCTATAATCTTGCTCTTGAGGCTGACATACAAAGGCACATTAAAATCATGCGGTAATGTTCTTTTTCTCTAACAAAAGTTAAGGGGTTATCCCTCCGCTTTAGATTTCGGGTTTTGTTTCAAAAGTCCAAAATTCTCCCTACCTAAGAAACTTGATATCACTGGAATGTGGAAAATGAAGATTGCTTTACACATAGAAGCTCTAAATTTCATATGGGGTAACTTCCATTGTTGTTTTTCCGTGTTACATATTCGGTCTAAAGAGCTTGCTATGCAACCAAAGTAGAGGTTCATGGCTGAATGCCATGTAATTTATACTTCTCTTTTTGCTTGGCGCCATGTAATTTATGCTTGTCCACCATCCAAGTTTTACTTCGACCATATTTATCTAGCCTGAAGACAAGTAGGTGAGCTGAACTGCCACATGTTTCTGCTGCATAATGACAAAATAAGTTTGTTCTAGCTGATGGATAGATTATTATCTTCCATTCTATTTACGTATACTCTTTTTTTCCTTCCACTCAACAGAACATCTAAGTGAGCTCAGCTTTGGAATTTCTTGTGAGGTGGTCTTTAATTTGTCCTTGTTTCTATAAGGTTCTCTAATACCAGATAACAACAACTGTGTTCTTACATTTTCATTTCCTCAGAGAGGTCCTCGTTTGTTGATGCAACCAAAGCCTGTTGACGTAGAACCTGGTTCTCAGACTCGAGGTTTGACAAGTTCAGCTCTAATCTGAAAAGCAACCAGAAGGAAATATAATTATAACTGAGTTAATAACCATTAGATACATCAACAGCTGGTTCTTTTGATTACCTTTCAATGGCCTCTTGTAGCTCCGAAACTTTCAGCCGTGAGTCCTCTGCCTCTTTAAGTATTGCTTTGCTCTCGTTTTCAACTTCAGAATATTTGTGCTCAAATTCCTCAACCCTTTTCCTTAGCTCTCTTATTTCACCCTATAGATCCAAAATCCATATGTTAAATATACCTATTTCTGGCATAAGCTAATTTCTGACCTTTTGCTGTTATTTTGATGCACACAAAGCATGTTCACCAGCACATGTGACCCTGTATGTCGCATGCTTGTGGATAGATTCTGTGCAGTTGCTTAAAGTCTAACAGTTAATTGTTTTGTGTCAGAACTTTTGTGCTTCCATTCTACTCTAAAAATTGGTGCATTAAGTTTTATAAACTTTATCTCTTTACATGGCATATTTTTGAGCTCTGCATGCATTTGGTATGTAACAATGTTTTAAGTTCTGAGGATTGCAGAAAATTGATGTCACTTATTGTCAAATGTATTGCAGGCTGGGTAACTAAAATTTACCTCCAGTTCCTCGTTTTGAAGAGTCAGTTCCTCTACCTTGCTGTTGTCCACAACTGGTACCTCTTTGATGACTGGTGGGGCTTGTTCAATTGCTATCTTTGCTTCTTCCTTCTCGCGAAGGATTGCCGCATGAGCCTCCTCTAATTTCCCTTGCATTTCATGTAGTGCACTTTGTAGTTTTGCAATTTCTTGTCCTTTTGCTTCTTCAAGATCAACCTACAAGATGACCGTGTTTTATCATAGTGAGGTAGAGGAGACTACATCTTCCAAATATTGACTCGACTTCATTGTTTCTTTGGTTATTCTAGATTTTTATTTTTTCTTACCAGTCTTTCTCATTTGTTCTGTTGTTCAACCTATGTTCAAAATGCCTCCACAGAGTTTATCTAAATTTCAACCAAATTTTGATCCTTGGGTTCAGGGGATATAGGTGTTTATTTTGGATAAATAAGCTCTGGCATTGATTTCTTCAATTGGGTGACCTTGCAAACTAAACATAGTCACTGATATGTTTACTATCCCATTAATTTCTTGCCTTTTCAACTGGAACAAGTACATAGATTGTAGCGTCCTCTCATGCTGTTCAAATATTATTGACTGTGTCAACTTTTAGTTTTGGTGATGTGTTTCAACCAAATTGAGAGAGAAAATACCCTCAGGTGCTTTTCAAAATCTAGCCGCCATGTTAGCTCTTCAACACGTTTCTCTAGCTTGTCCTTCGCTTCCTTAAGTGCGCCTGTTTCTCTTGCAGCCTGCATTAAAATTTCTCAGTGTTAACTTCATATTTGCTTTTGATTTGGTTCACTTACACAGAAGTTGTACATTCGAGATCATGAATAGTACTGGAAATAAGATAACTTACCATTTTCAGCTTTCTAAGCTCCCTTCTTGCAACCTTTGCTCTCCAGAGACATTGAAGGGCGAGAGTTGCTTTCTTCCACTTTTTATAAGTAAAAATAGCATGGTGTCGTCTCCATCGTGTCTATTAAAAGCAAAAGTAACAGAAGAATTCATTCTTAGTTTGAAGGTGGTTAATTCTGGATATTGTACTTTTGCATTTAAACCTTTTTACCACATCATTTACACCATAGTATGACCATATATGGCTATTGATATATATGCCTTAAGTACACCCACGATATACAAATTACCAGATTTGGTGTGTCCCTCCAAATTCGTTTCTGTAATTTTGACTACGCGGTAACATTTTTAAAAGTTGTTTATGTGGTTATAGAAGTCTTTCTTTTCTCCCTCTGATTTCAGTCATTTGCCTCCCAGGATCCAACATTTTAAATTGTGAATGATTTTTTATATTGTGGATCTTAATTTTCCTTTCCTTGTAGCCAAAATTCTGGTCAAGCAGAAGTTCCCTGTAGCTAATTTACTACCTGAATTATAGTTGCAGCCTTGTTTCTTCTTCTGCGTCTGTATTCATTTCTAGCTGCCATTGCTCTCAATCCAGTTTGAATAGCTATTGCTGATGCCCGTAAGTTTGTGTAAGATTTTCTTGCTGCATGAGCACGCTCATGCTTCTGTACACGGACTGAAGCAGCTTCCTTTCTCATGTGTTCATACAAATTACGTGCAAGTTGAGCTGTGGAGAAAATGGAAAGTAGTCAATTTCGAGATCTTATGAAATTTAATATAGAGATGGCTTTGGATCTGTAATTTGAGTGTGTCCAAATTCGAGAGTGTCCAAGAACCCTCCTCTGAATCCATCTGGTCTTAATTGGGCAGTAAAATTGGTTGGGTCAAAACCAAGACAGTACTTAAACTAGTACACGACAAGAGAAAAACAACTGCAACTGGAAAAATGGTAGATTGTTGTGTTGTTTGTGCAGTTTACAGAGTCCAATCTTCTGATTTGCATGCGTAATCATGCTACAACGTGATATCTTAGAAAAACACATGTCATCTCATATTCACCC
>JABCMJ010000304.1:0-35188 GCA_014822125.1 Arbutus unedo
GTCAAGCATACAAACACCAAATTCATGTCTAAATGCAATGAGTTTTGAACCCAATGAGGCTAAAAGCCTCCCCACGGTCTCAAGGTTTCCTAAACCTAAGCTCTGATACCAAGTTTTCACGCTCTCATTTTTTAACCCAACATCAATACATTTAAACATAGCAAAAGCCGCGCAGTCTCACCCAATGCCCAAAATACCATTAGTCTAATAACGCAATGTTCCAAGTTCTTACAATTTTGTAGAAATCGGTTTCAAAAAAAATAAATGATGGGTAAAAGGTGTTAAATAACTCCACGGATGCGGTTCCCAGAATGTCATGCAAAAATTCAACACTTCATGCAGAATCCAAGCAAGTTGTCTGAAAATAAATAATGGTTGAGCTAACAAGTCCAGTAGAGAAATTCTATCAAATCATACGTGATAATGGAATGTCATGACATAGAAGGTAAACAACAATGTGTAATTTCAATGTATTAAGATAAGATGCATTAAGTTACAACCAAACATTCCCAAATTGGAACCTACTCACCAGAAGCTCGTTTCACAAAGTTGTTCTCATCATCATCAATTGACACTTTCGAATCCGCATTAACGATATCTTATCCCCAGGATTCCCGTAGGATCCTAGTTCCAGCCCCTAGCCTTTCCATTGAAAGTCTAGTCCACCACCTTCCTAGCCTTTCCATCAAAAAGCTTAGTCCACAATACTCCTAGCATTCCCATCGGGGAGTCTAGTTCAAAACATTCCTAGTCTTTCCTTCAAAAGTCTAGTCCACAGCATTCCTAGCCTTTCTATCGAAAGTCTAGTCCACAGTATCATGTCGGCCAATGTGTTTACACACCACATGAGTCGTAAATTCATCCCAATATTTCTATATATCGCTCATAAATTAAAACCAAATGGTACGGTGCATCACCGCTACCAAAATGCCATATGACAATTCTTTCAAGCAACACACATAATATCTAGTCTATATAAATGAACAATTTCAAGTTAAAAGCCCCAAATATACGCAAATATACTCAAACCCTTAACATAAAGGTGAAATACGGTTAATAACAAGTCATAACCAAGTAAGAGAAACAGAAAATCCCTACCTCAAGAAGAGAAATTCATGTTTTGAGCTCAAATGGCAAAGCCCTAATTTGAATGATGGAATGAAACTCAACTAAACCCTCTCCAAGTAAGAACCCACCTCCAAGTGCTAGAAATCAAAGGAAAATGAAGGATTCTGAAGAAATTTGAGAGATATGGAGGTTTCATCAAGTATCTTGGGGTGGGGGCATGAGAAATGTGGGTTTCTTAGAGATAGCAGGGGGAAAAATCTGATTTCGGGGTGTATTGGTTGTATTTAAAAAGTTTGGTTTAAAACTGGTCAAGGAAAAGGGAAAATCACATGACTGGTCACAGAAGCGTACTGACCAAAAATATGCGACTCGCCTGACTGGTCACTTAAAAGGGACAAACCACATGGCTGGTCACGGAAGCCTACTGACCAAAAATATGCTACCCACCTGATTGATCACGGAAGCGTACTGACCAAAATTATCCTACCTGCCTGACTGGTCACGCAAGCCTTCTATCCAAAAATTTTATTTTCGGTGACCGGTCATGTGGATCTTCTGTTGCCCTGACCAGTCACCCAAACCTCGTTATGTACTCCTTATTTTTCTTCATCAAAACTCATCCAACTCACCCTTCATCTCATCCAACCTGTATCACCATTCGATCCAATCATCGTAAGACATTCTAAACACCAAATTAAGATGGGTCCTTACATCCTCCTCCCCGTAAAGAAATTTCGTCCATGAAATTTTAAAAGAACTAAAATGTCAACAATTTTTTTAACCACGTCCAACTAACATACTCTACATGTGATAAACAATGAACAAGTCAATGCAATTTAAATCAACTATGTCTAATTCATTGTCTCATGTCCAGGAACCATGACAACCCAATTAACAAACAATGCTCGATTGCATATTAAAAACCATTACTCAACAAGCCCTGAAATTAAGCGGTACATGTTCACACGTTCTTGCATCAACAATGCCAATTTTTTTCGAATATAGTTCATGACTTAACAAGCCCTTTCAAATCAAATTCAACTGAAAAAATAATGCCAACAAGCATACTACAATGGTTAATCAAGTTTCAAACAAACTCGGGTATTTTTCCCGCACTTCGTGTTCTCGTTCCCATGTCGATTCCACACGGCCCTGGTTACTCCACAATACTCGCACTAACAAAATAGTCTTACCTCGTAGCACTTGCTCATGAGTATCAAGAATACATATCGGTGCTTCTCCGTATGAGGCATCCACTTCTAAGTCAAATTCGAACTACTCAAGTACGTGGGCTGGGTCCGGCTCATACTCTCTCAACATTGACACATGTAAAACGTCATGCACACCCGATAGTTTTGGTGGTAGAACCAAACGGTATGCCACTTCGCCAATCCTTTTAATAATGTCAAATGGTCCGATATACCGTGGCGAAACCTTTCCTTTCCGCCCAAAATGCAACAAACCCCTCCATGGTGACACTTTCAAGAACAAACGATCCCCAACTTCAAATGACGAAGGGCGATGACGACGGTTGACATAGTTCTTCTGTTGATTTTGTGCGGTAAGTAGTCTTTGGCGAATCAACTTGACTTTCGCAGTAGTTTTATCTTGTGCGGCCACAAGATGTTGACGAATCGCTTTCATGCTTTCGGCAGTCTCTCCAGTCAAATCCGGGCCCACAATAGTGGCCTTTCCCAATTCTGTCCCACATAAGGGCGATCTACAGGGCCTACCGTACAAGGCATTAAATGGTGCCATCTCAATGCTAGATTGACAATTGTTGTTATAGGCAAACTCAACAAGTGACAAATGATCCTCCAAACTACCCCGAAAATCTAAGACACAAGCTCGAAACATATCTTCCAAAATCTGGATCGTTCGTTCTGATTGTCCATCTGTTTGTGGTGATACGAAGTACTAAACAAAAGATTCGTACCAAGAGCTTCTTGCAAGCTCTGCCAAAACCGTGCGCTAAACCTTGGATCTCGATCGGAGACAATTGACACAAGGATTCCATGGAGGCGGATAATCTCGCGAATGTATAAACGGCTGAGTTTCTCCCACAGAATCAGTAACCTAAACAGGTAGAAAATGAGCGGTCTTTGTCAAACGATTAACAATCACCCATATTTGCATCATGCCCTCTCGCCAATCTCGGCAAACTAGTAACGAAATCCATATTTACATTCTCCCACTTCCACTCAGCCACTGGTAGTGGTTGCAATTTCTCGACGGGTCGTTGATGTTCGGCTTTTACTTACTGGCACGTAAGACACCGTGATACAAATTTTACCACATCTTGTTTCATTCCGGACCACCAAAATTATCGATGTAAATCATGATACATCTTCGTGCCTCCCGGATGAATGGCCAAAGGCGAATGGTGAAACTCCCTCAAAATATCTTCCCGGCATGAAACGAAAACACATAACTTGCCTTGGTAATGTAGACCTCAATCGGCATACATCATCCATCCTTCTCTAGCCCTGCCATTGAAGAATTTCTTTCTCAACTCATTCGTTTCCCCATCGTATTGTTGGGCGTCAACCACCCGAGTTGATAAAGTTGATTGCACCGTCAAATTGCACAACATTACTCCTTCCCGGACTTCCTCAAAGTATGTTGCATAAAATCTCAAGTCTTATATCATCTTCCACTCACGAATCACTAGGCTAGCTAGATGAGTCAGTTTCCTACTCAAGGTATCTGCCACCACATTCGCTTTTCGCGAGTGATATTGCAAATCAATGTCATAATCCTCCATTTGTTCCATCCATCGATGTTGTCGCAAATTCAACTCCTTTTGAGAAAATAAATATTTCAAGATTTTGTGGTCAGAGAAAACCTCAAATTTCTCACCGTATAAATAGCGTCGCCAAATCTTCAAAGCAAATACAATAGCAGCAAGTTCTAGATCACGAGTGGGGTAATTTCGCTCATGAATTTTTAATTGCTGTGATCCATAGGCTACTACTTTGCCTGATTGTATCAAAACACATCCAGGCCATTCTCTCGAAGCATCACAATATACCTTGTAACCTACTCCTCGCTCTGGAACAATCAAGATCGGAGCGTTGGTCAAACGTTTGTTCAACTCCTCAAAAGCCGCCTCACAAGCCTCATTCTACACTGTTAATTAAATTACAATTACCAAAATTTGGCTTGATCAAGTTTAGAAAACTCATGGATCAGGACACAATGTCATAAAAACAATGAGTTTTTTCGTCATTGCAAGTGTGTAGCAATACCCGACTAACTTTATTCTCGGTACAATGATCTACTCCTTGATATGTAGAAGATAGACGGTGTAGATCGCCAAAATAAAACTCAGGTAGTGCACTATAAGCCTTTAATACCTCATAATGTATTAAATGTGATTTGATCACGCCGTATTCGATATCCGATGACCTCCACTTTTGGTGACACTCAAAGAATCAGAAAGACATAAAATCTTAACGGTTCAAATCAATACTTGAGCTGGATTTTTAAAATATGTACATTGAATGTTAAACTGTTGAAGTTGAATGTACAATAGGCACATGACTACGACAAGATTAGGATGACTGAGATCGTTGATATTGTAATGCTTATTAATTCAATCATTCGTGAATTTTTTTGACTTGATCAAGTTTGTAAAGCTCATGAATTGGGACACAATTTCATAAACAAATAACTTTATTTTTGGTACGAACGATTACTCCATAAGGTGTAGAAGATAGTCGATTTGGATCCTAAAAACAAAACTCATGTAATAGACATTGTACCATAAACCTTGTACTCTAGACCCTAGACCTTAGACCTAAACCTTGATTCCAAGATCGTATACCCTAAACACTAAACTCTACCCCAAAATGTTTTAGTGATTAACTTGGTTAGTCACTATGGGATACCAACAATGACCAAAGTTTGCTCAAGAAAAAAATTATTTGACGATCAAAACACTTGGCCATTAAAAGATGTAAAAACAATGACTACTGTTTAGTCACTAAAAAGATAATCTTTAGAGTGACAAAATATTTTTGTGATTAACTCTGTTGGTCACTATAGGGTATCAATAGTGACTTTTTTTATCACTAAAAAAACATTTAGTGACCACAAACTATACATGACGAACTAATTTGGTCACCGAAAGAACATTTAGTGACCACATTTTAGTAACTAAATGATATACTTTTGTCCTTTCTATGACTAATGTTGGGTGACCAAAATATTTTTGGTCACAGTTGACATTTGGTGACTAAATACGACATTTTGTGACCAATTTCTTAGTCACAAAATGTGTTTTTTCCTATAGTGGTCAATAGGTTTTTTCTCGGGACCTTGTCCAATCACCCCGATAAGCCCCAGACTCTTATTCTTTTCATTCGGCATTTTTGCCAAACACCTTAGGCGTCAGCCCTCTCATCCCTATTTTGATCCCTTTCAACCCTTGAAGAGAGACAAGTTCCAATTGCATTTCGATTCTTATGCCGAAAAACAAGTCTTTCGGATGCGCTACAATATTCCAGACGATGTACAGCTTTCACTCTTTCCAATTGATGCCGTGCTCGATTATCGGCCTAACTGTATCCACATCCCCATGATGGCCATCATTGAAGGGGGGGGTTCGGTTCCTCTTTCACCCATGTGTTAGGCGAGCTGTTCACAAGCTCAACCTTGCCCCATACCAAGTGTCAATTAATCTTAATAGGATCAGTATGTTGGTCGTTCAGCTAAAAGACCCCCACGAGCTCGATATTGAATTCTGTGACATTTTCGATCTTTACTCGGCCACTAGGAATGCCAAATAAAAAAGGCACCACCTCCAAAGTCGTCCTCGGCACTACACCTTGATTACTGGTCTTTTAGATTAGGACAAATATGTTTGGGGCGTATTCAAAGTTATGGGAAACTTCGAGTTTAGCCGGAAACTTCGAGTTTAGCCCCGGCGGCAAACATGAGTTCCCTATCTGCCGTGTCCCAGGGGTTTTAGGTACTATTTCAGACAAGGATGTCATGTCGTCTAAATGCCGAGTCTTGCCCAGCTCGGATCATTGAAGCCTTTCAAATTGACGTACTCTACCAAAACGTTCTATAATTTTGGACTTTGAGACCCACTACAAGCACACACTTGAGGGTCGCCAAGCTGAACGAATCCCTTTAAGTAAATTTTTGTAGTACCTTCATCGAATAGAGGATCCAAACAATGCTTCCCAACCGAGCATGGAATTCATCCAACGCCAAACTACAAAATAAATCTTTGCCCGATTCGTCGATTTGTCGGCATCCACAACTCCATCGGCTCAAGTGGTCGTCACCCATTCCCAATCCGCCACACCTACGGATTCCCCACAACATTAACGTAAGAGGCCTTGAGAGGAGTCAGTGGATAATGAGGAGACCATCTCCCCTATCCCTTCTGAGGTGTTGGAAGTAGGCGAGGAACAAGAGCTTGGGGATACCCAGCCTTGGAAGTTATAAGTTCAAGATCGGCAAGACGAGTGTCACTAGCTCAAGCTCTATTGTCGACGATGGAGTTGCACGCGTCCTTGCCCGCTCTATCCTGCTACCAAAGGACGCTGAAGCGATGACCGGGGTTATCAAGCCTCTTTATCGGACCACGTTAAAGAATGCTCTTTTTGACCTTTTGTTGAACGTTTCTATTGTTTTGGCCTTTAGCCTGTTTTCCTTTTGGCTGATATGCTTTTTAGCCCATTCCCCCCTCACACAGGGTTTGAAAACTGATACTTCTTGAAAACTCTTAGTGGCCTGAGCTTCTCGTTGGCCCACCTATCGGCCTTACAACTCCATAATTGGACCCTAGCCTTTTGCGAGCATTGCCTCGGTCATCTGAGGTTCGTCTAGGGCTCCTTTGGTCAAGGACCCTAACCTTTATTATTTTTGTTTCGGCATGTGTTTACAAGTTTGACATAAATGTTCAATAAAAATATAATTTATTGCTGGACAAAGGAGCCTTAGCTCGCTACAAATTATGAAGCAAAGAAACAACAGAAAGGAAAGTGACCATTGGTAATACTTTTTAAGGTTGTGTAAGGACTCGGAAAATTTTAAGTTTTTACTTAATTATATTGCGGGTTACATTTTAATTTAATGGTATGTGATTCGAGACTTTTAGTTGCGGGGTTCGAACGCGGGGGTTTCAATTAGTCTCGTACGCGTTTAGAGTGGTGTTAGTTTATTTGGGAGGAGTCCCTTTAGACTTTAAAAAATTAAATTTTTGGGCTTGAGAGAAAAAGTTCACTCATTTCCCTCAAGCCATTCTTTCTCTATACATTCAAGTTCTACCTTCTCTCTAACCTCACCTCCAATTCACTACACCGTCTTCAAATTCCTTTGAGATATGGGAAGCTTGGAATGTACTTGAGTGATGTTCGAACGCATATCGTGATTTGGAGCTCAGGAAGCAAGGATTCGAAGCTTGGAGATCCACCCGAACCTAGGCTTTGCTCATTTTGCCAAATCTTTCGATTTGAAACTCAAGGTAGGGATGTTTCACCTACATTATGTGTTTATAGTATATTTTGGTTGATTTCGCAATGTTATTGGTCAAATTTGGGAGTTTTCGGTCCAAAAACCAAATCTGCATTTTTTTGGAAAAAGTGCAGAAATCATCAAATTAGCTAGAGCGACTTTGGGGTCGCTTGTTCTGTCAGAAAATGCATCAATCGACTTTTGGTCGCTCCAGCGACTTGTTGGGCGACTTTAACTAATGATTTTTACCTTATTTTGACATTATCGACTAGTTGATTATAGTTACGGGCCGTGGTTATAAAAAAATGATAATTCTATTATTTCTGGCATTTCTATAACGAATTATGGGTGTTTGTGGAATTAGTCTTATGTTGTGAACATTATGAATTGGATTGTTGAATTATAGTTTGTGTACCGCATTGACATGTGCAACGGCTAGCCTCCAACGGGAGATGTGCTAGTAATGATCTGTCTATCTTCTATCTGGAAATGTGTTAGTTGATCTTAACATTGTCTGGTCACCATTCGATGAAGTGCTAGTCAGAAAAATAGATTTGAAATTGGAATACGATATGTGGATTGTGTGATATGAGTAGCGTAGTATATGATTTCATCATAAACATTACAATAAGAAGAATAATGATGTATGCTCTTATTATTTACGCGTGTTATTATGAATTATTCATGAATCATACTATGTCATTGCATATTCAAATAGTATTGTCATAAGCATCTCTATTGGGTATCGTGGCTAATTCCTTTGTTTTTCAGGTACAGTTCTGGAGCCTTGACATGGATTGTATGGATGCATGGCGGTGCATATTTTGGAAGGCTTTCATCATAGGAGTTACATACCATCTTTAGAACTTATTTTTTTGAAAGATGTAAACTAACTCCTCTTTTGTCCGTTCTTCTGTATTTGAAAGCAAATCGTACTATACTAATTCAAACTTGTTATTTTGGCTTGATGGGTCAGGAGTGCCCCTCATGAATTGTAATATTTTGAAACATGTTATCAATTGTGGATTATGGGAATTATGATTTGGGCTTTATTTAAGTAATTGTGAGGTTTTTAAATGGTAAATAGGGTTATGTATTATATTTGAAAACGAGGGCGTAATAACATAGTGTCAGAGCATGAGTTAGAACACTGTGAGACTGTGGGGAGACTTAGAGTCTCATGGGTTCAAAATTTTATATTTTAGAAGAACATGTGTGTGCTTGTGTGCATGACATTCATATGCACATCATATCTCGTTTCATATGAGTAAATAGAGAATTGATGACCCGTGTTGGGAATTTGTGTGAGGCGTTAGCCCTATATTGTATTGTAGTTTGACATTGTTAGTGCTTTGCACTTTGTAGCGTAATGCCTCCTAGACGTGGTGTGAGATTAGGCGGACCCCGAGGTTGAGGTCGCTACCGTGAGATACTGTTAGAGGACATTGTGAGTCAACAGATAGAGGACCCACGTGCGGAGGAGGTGAACGAGGAAGTGGAACAAAATGTCAAATCGCTGGTTGTGTCGGGCGTGTTTGCGAGGGAGTTTGTGCGGTACTTGTCGAGGCTAATCTACTGAACTAGGCTGCAAGGGCCAATATAGACAATCGAGCGATTGATGCCGTGTGAGAATTTCAGTGATTGAATCCACCTCATTTCAACGGAGAGGGTGGTGACTTTCTTGCAACCAACCATTGGCTCTCTGAGATACGTAAGTTATTCACTACGTTGAGAACAGCGGAAAATAATCTTTGGGTTGGTATTGTAGCATGTCAGTTGATGGGGAAAGCAAACGAATGGTGAGAGTCAATCCTTGAGTCAAGGAAAGACGTACGGAGGGCTGCTAGGCAAGTGGCCAAGATTAATGAACCATACATTGAGACTATGACCTAGGCAGACTTCGAGGTTTTCTTTGAAAACTAGTACTTCCCATTATCCTATTGTGAGAATCTACGTGAGCAGTTTGAGTGGTTGGAGCAGGGGACCATGACCGTGTTAGAGTAAGCTGGAAGGTTTCAGACCTATCCCGTTTTGCGTAGGAGCTCATGGCTTCGGAAGACTGTATGTGTCGGTGTTTCGAGAGGGGTCTTCACTCTTTAGTTAAGAGGCTCGTGGTGAGCCAACACAAGATGAGCTTTGCTAATATTGTTGAGTGTGCTAGGAGTGTTGAATTGTCCAAGTAAGCACAACAAGATTCTAGAGTATGGAAACCAAGGCAATAGAGTGTGATACCTAATTCATCTTCTTTGGGAAGTTTCGAAAGTCGATGGCGCAAACGACAGCGAGAGCAATTTTAGTCTTAGAGGATCCATTCCAATCTTAGGCTGCCTATTTTGTCGAATTCACGAAGCAATACTTGTAGGCCCACGAGTGTGTGCTTTCGATGCAATCAACCGGTTCATATCCGCTCTTAGTGCTCGGTGCCTCCCAAAGTTTATTACGCGTGTGGCAAGGAAGATAACATTTCGAGGAATTATCCTTAAGGGGGAGGAGCACATAGTGAGGTTGGCTCGGTGCAACAACCGAGACAAGGGCAAGGTCAGGGGCAACAATCATTTGGGGCTCCATAATGACAACAATAGTTGCATTTTCATCAGGTGACATCAGTTCAGAATTCTCAATCTAAGAAAGGGGTTAGTTCTCCGGTGCCAATGAACTTTCCAAGACAAAGAGGTAGTTATATACAAGGACATCGTGTTCCTACTAGAGTTTACAATATCACATCTGCTGTGGCACCTTCTATTCTTAGAGCCTAGACACATCAGTCTTGAGGGGTACGTTTCTCATGTTCAATTCTTTTGTGAGAGTTCTATTTGATTCTAGAGCATCGCATTCATTTATTGTTACATCATTTGTTTATGCTTTGGAGTTGGAGACTGTTTTGTTGGACCCACCGCTACATGTTGAGACACCTATTGGAGGGAGATCATTACTTGACCGTGTGTGTAGAGATTGTGAGCTTATTATACGTGATCGTCGTTTTATTTGTGATTTCATTGTGCTGAGCATGACCGGGTTTGATGTTATCTTGGGTATGAACTGGTTATCTACCCATCATGCTATGATTGATTGTTTTAAGCGTCGTGTTTGTATTTGTTTGCCCAATGATGGTTGTTTTGAGTTTTTTGGAGAACGTTGGGAGTCATTAGAGCCTTGTTTGTATGAATCTCAGGAGCGGAATTCTATTTATGCATTGTTGGCTAGTTTGACTCTTGATGAGAATGTGCATGTACGTGATGAGTTGCCGTTAGTAATTTAAGATTTTCTGGATGTGTTTTCGGAAGAGTTACCCGGTTTACCTCCCGAGAAAGAGATTGAGTTTGTGATAGATTTGATTCTAGGTGCCAGACTAATTTCTATGCCTCCATATTGTTTCGCATCGGCCAAATTGAAGGAGTTAAAAGTCCAGTTGCAAAAGTTGCAAGATTTGGATTTTATACGACCAAGTACATCACCATGGGGAGCTTCTATCCTATTTGCACAGAAAAAGAATGGGTCTTTATGCTTGTGTATCGAATACTGAAAGTTAAACCATGTGATTGTTAAGAACAAGTATTCGATGCTGAGAATTGATGACTTGTTTGACCAACTCCACGGAGCCAAGTATTTTTCGAAGATTGACTTGAGATCAGGGTGTCATCAGCTGAGGGTTCGGAATTAGGACATTCCAAAGACCGCTTTTCGTACGTGCTATGGGCACTATAAGTTTGTGGTTATGCCATTCAGGTTGACCAATGCGCCGACAGCGTTCATGGACTTTATGAATTGTATCTTTCGCTTGTACCTCAATCAATTTGTAGTGGTGTTTGTTGACGATATTTTGATTTATTCAAGCATAGAGGAAGATCACAAATTGCACCTGGGCATCGTTCTTGGGCTTTTGAGGGAGCATCGCCTTTATGCTAAGTTTAGCAAGTTTGAGTTTTGGCTTTCTGAAGTAAAGTTTTTAGGGCATGTTGTTTCACAACGTGGAGTATTCGTTGATTCAAGAAAGATAGAATCTGTTATAGATTGGCAACAACCGAAGAATATTTTTGAGATCCAGAGCTTTTTGGGCTTGGTCGGGTATTATCGTCATTTTGTTCTTGACTTCTCTCATTTAGCGGCACCTATGACTCGATTGACTCGTAGGGGGACGTGTTTCGTTTGGAATGATGCTTCTAAGGTAGCATTTGTGGAGTTGAAGCGACGTTTGACTAGTGCACCGGTATTAATTGTGCTTGAGCAAGGAGTGGGTTACTTCGTGTATTGTGATGCATCGAAGGAGAGACTTGGACGTGTGTTGATCCAGGTAGGACGGGTTGTAGCCTATGGGTCAAGGCAATTGAAGATTCACGAGCGGAATTACCCTATGCATGACTTGGAGCTTGCCGCCATCGTGTTTGCATTCAAAATCTAGCGGCACTATTTTATGGTGAGAAGTTTAAAGTCTTTTTCGATCACAAGAGCTTGAAGTATTTGTTCTCTCAGAATGAGTTGAACTTGAGATAACGCCGTTGGATGGAGCACATTGAGAATTATGACTTTGAACTACAGTATCACCCGAGGAAGGCGAATGTTGTAGTCATGCTTTGAGTAGAAAACCAACCCAATTGGCAAGCCTAGCTATCCATGACTGGAAGGTGATGAATGAGTTGGGGAGTTATGCGACACATTTTAAGGAGGCTAGTGATAGAGTGACGTTATGCATTTTAACAATCCAATCTACTTCATCCACTTGAGTAGCGGACACACAACAACACGATGAAGAGACGGAGGAATTACACTGGAAGTTTCTTAGTGGCAATGCATAAAATGGGTGAATGATTCACGCCGATCGGAGTCTATGTTTTCAAGGGAGGTTGTTTGTGCCCGTCGTTTGTCGGGAAGAGATTTTACAAGAATTTCACCATTCCCCATTAGCTGTTCATTCAGGTGGGATGAAGATGTATCATGATTTGCGTTAAAAATTTTAGTGGTTCAGTACGAAATGAGATGTTGTGAGTTTTGTGTCGAGATGCTTGACATGCCAACAAGTGAAGGCCGAACACCAACAACCCGCAGGGGAGTTGCAACCATTACCAGTTGCGGTTCAGTATGAAACGAGATGTTGTAAGCTTTCTGTCGAGATGCTTGACATGCCAACAAGTGAAGGCCGAACACCAACGACCCGTAGGTGAGTTGGAACCATTGCTAGTTGCGGATTGGAAATGGGAGAATGTGATGATGGACTTTGTTACTGGTTTACCAAGATTGTCGAGATGGCATAATGCGATATAGGTGGTAGTGGACCGTTTGACCAAAACTGCTCACTTTCTACCGATTCAGGTCACTAATTCTATTGAGAAGCTTAGTCGTCTGTATATCCGTGAGATTATCCAATTGCATGAGATTCCCCTTTCTATTGTGTCCTACCGAGACCCGAGATTCACAGCATAATTTTGGCAAAGTTTGCAAGTAGCGCTTGGCACAAACTTATTATTTAGTACCACATATCATCCTTAGGCCGATGGGCAATCCGAGTGTACAACTCAAATTATTGAGGATATGCTTCAGGCATCCATCTTAAATTTTTGGAGAAGTTGGGAGGATCACTTGCCGCTCGTTGAGTTTCCATATAATAATAGTTATCAGTCGAGCATTGAGATGGCACCGTTTTTGTACAGTAGGCCATGTAGATCACCAATGCAAGAGAAGACTACTGAGCAATTGAAGGTGATTTGCCAACGATTACTTATCGCTCAAAGTCGACGGAAGAGCTATGTCGATCGACGCCGTTGTCCATTATCATTTGAGGTGGGAGACCATGTGTTTTTGAAAGTATTGCCACAACGAGGCTTATTGCGTTTTGTGCGAAAGGAAAAGTTGTCTCCGAAATTCATCGGGCCGTTTGGTATTATTGAGAGAATCGGGGAGGTTTCTTACCATTTGGCTTACCGCTAAAGTTGTCGAGTGTGCACAACGTGTTTCATGTCGAATCTTAAGGAAGTATGAACCGGATCCTTCTTACATTTTGGAGTGGTCAAAACTAGAGTTTGAGGTCGATGCATCGTATGGGAAGCAACTGATGAGTATTCTAGATTCCCGAGAGCAAGTGTTGAGAGGCAAGATAATACCTTTGGTTCTTGTGCTATGGGGCAATCAAGGCAAGGAGGAATTAACTTAAGAACGTGAGGATGAGATTCGAGAAAAATACCCGCATTTGTTTACTTCTTAATTACTACAGGTTTGTTATCAGATTGATGGTTTGGGGCTTCTTTTGCCACCATGTTTATATGCTTGTTGGATGTTATTGAGACATGGATTATGTATCTACTTGTCGTATGTTCTTTGATTTTTCGGAATTGTAGAACCTTTTATGCTTGTTGACATTGTTGGATTGACATTACGTGGATATGAACTATTGGTTTCGAGGACTTGATTAGGCCTTGATCATTGTTTACTCATTGAGCATGGCATATGCATGAGTTGTGTGCATGAATTCGAGTGATTTTGTTTGAACTTGATAGCTTGGCATTTGTTAAGTTTTGTGGGAGAAAACACAATCAAAAGCCTCAAAGCAACACGTTTGTGTGTTGCCTCTCGGCTTTGGTCCTTAGTACCTTTTATTTTGTAATTTGCCTGGGGTATGCCCCAGTGTATTATGTTCATTCTCATTTTACCCAAAAAAAAAAAAAGTTTTGTGGGAGTACAAATTGCTTTATATTTAGGATTGAGATAATTACAGTGTGTCCTTGATAGTTAGTATTGTGAGAGGTATCGGTGTCTTATATGATAGCATTAGAATTTGTCAGAGTATCTGTGTCTTGCTTGTTGATAGTGTTGAGAGGTGTTGGTGTCGACACTTTCGTTCAATTTCGAGGATGAAATTCCTTTTAAGGAGGGAGGATATAAGGACTCAGAAAATTTTAAGTTTTTACTTACTTATATTGCAGGTTACATTTTAATTTAATGGTATGTGATTCGAGACTTTTAGTTGCAGGGTTCGAACGCGGGGCTTTTAATTAGTCTCGTACGCATTTAGAGTGGTGTTACTCTATTTGGGAGGGGTACCTTTAGACTTTAAAAAATTAGATTTTTGGGCTTGAGAGAAAAAGCTTTCACTTATTTCCCTCAAGCCACTCTCTCTCTATATTCAAGCTCTATCTTCTCTCTAATCTCAGCACCAATTCACTACACCATCTTCAAATTCCTTTGAGATATGGGAAGCTTGAAATGTGATTAAGTGATGTTCAAAGGTGGATCGTGATTTGGAGCCCGAAAAGTAAGGATTCGAAGCTTGGAGATCCACTCGAACCTAGACTTTGCTCATTTCGCCAAATTTTTCGATTCAAAGCTCAAGGTAGGGATGTTTCACCTCTTTTATGTGTTTATAGTATATTTTGGTTAATTTCGTGGTGTTATTGGTCAAATTTTAGAGTTTTTTGTCCAAGAGCCAAATCTATGTTTTTCTGAAAAAAGTGCAAAAATCATCAAAGTACCTAGAGCGACTATTAAGCGACTGTTGAGCGACTTCTTCTGCCAAAAAATGTATCAAGCAACTTTTGGTCGCTCCACCGACTTGTTGGGCGAGTTTTTACCTTATTTTAACATTATGGATTAGTTGATTGTAGTTATGGACCATGGTTATAGATAGACGATAATTCTATTATTTAAGACATTTCTTTAACGAATTACGCGTGTTTGTGGAATTGGTCTTATGTTGTGAATATTATGGATTGGATTGTTGAATTATAATTTGTATACCGCATTGACATGTGTGACAGCTAGCCTCCAATGAGAGATGTGCTAGTAATGATATGTCTAGTTTCCATCCGAAAATGTGCTAGTTGATCTTGACCTTGTCTAGACACCATTCGGTGAAATGCTAGTTGAAAAAATAGATTTGAAATTGGAATACGATATGTGGATTGTGTGATATGAGTAGTGTAATATGTGATTTCATCATAGACATTATAATAAGGAGAATAATGATGTATGCTCTTACCATTTACGCGTGTTATTATGAATTGTTCATGAATCATGCCATATGATTGCATATTCATATAATATTGGTGTAGGCGTCTCTACTGGGCATTGTGGCTCACCATTTATTTTTCAGGTACAGTTCTGGAGACTTGACATGGATTGTATGGATGCATGGCGGTGCATGTTTTGGAATGTTTTCATTTTAGGAGTTACATAGCATCTTTAGAACTTATTTTTTTGAAAAATGTAAACTAACTCTTCTTTTATTCATTCTTTTGTATTTGAAAGCATATCGTACTGTATTGATTCAAACTTGTTATTTTGGCTTGATGAGCCGGGAGTGCCCTTCATGAATTGTAATATTTTGAAACACGTTATCAATTGTAGACTATGGGCATTATGATTTGGGCTTTAATTGAGTAATTGTGAGGTTTTTAAATGGTAAATAGGGCCATGTATTATGTTTAAAAGTGAGGGCGTGACAGGTTGATTGCATTCTAGGGGTTCGGCACAACCTTGCCGGACATAGTTGAAGTCGATAGGGTGTTGTGCCGACCAGCTCTATAACCTTGTATATCCTTTCCCAAATTTGGACTAAGTTTACTGTCAGATTGTTTTTAAGTGTTGGCCATTACTTTCCTTAGTTCCAAATCATTCGGTCGAAATGTTCATTGCTAGACCCCCTAATTTCACCTTTTGGCCACCTCTTCCTGATAGGCGGTGAGACAGATTCAGGCTCAGTAGCGTTTCTCTTCGGCCAAGTCTACGTCCTTGGCAATTTCTTGGTGTCTCACCTGATTGTTTTTCTCTTGGTATGTCATTGTGACTAAGTCTTTCGTAGGGTTATATTGTTGGCTTCAAATAAACAATTGCAGAAAATATGAATTTTGAAAAAAATATTTCAGATCTACTTTTTACACATGCATAAAGTTTCATGAGGAATGATAAGGGATTTACCTTACTAGTCCAACGAACTAAAATTTCTAACAAAGATTTTGATTCCTTCTACACCTTACACACCAAAGATCTTCAACTCTATGACCTAAGAGAACAATAGCCAAAGAGTTTGTGGGAACTCTATAATTTTTTTCTCCCACTATCTTCTCTCAACTCTTTCTATTTTTTCTATAGTAGAGAAGTTGTATCACCTATCAATCCGAGAGAGAAAGAAATATATTTCTAGGGAAGGAATCTTTGGCTAACGAGGCAATCTCTTAATATGCGTTAGGGTTGGGACCTATGGGCTTCTTGAGCGCTAGCTTAAATTGGGCTAACCTTCTCTCATCTCTATGAGTGGTGGCCCAATTAAACCATGATTATTTCCACTATGTAATTATGGTTGAACTCTAGGTCTCAAGAAAATTAATATATTATTCCTCGTTAAATGCTAATACCATAATATCAAACCCCTTCACCATGCAATCTGCACAAGCAACAATTTGTCGTTAAAAAATTACTATCAAATCAAAGCATACTTATATTTAAATTCCATTGAATACGAGTTCACTCACTTTTAGTCTAGAAAAATATTCCAACGAACATTTCATTAAAATGACTAGTACTAGGTTCCAAAAACTAATCAAATGAACTAACTCAAGGGGACATTATGTATTCTATAATAAAATAGAGGGTGAATTCCATCTTGAAAATAAAGTTCTCGCAGTCCTAACATAAATCACCCAACCCGCCGAGGTGTTGATCAAGTAAAACCTCACTCAGTGAATCAAAGTGACACATGATAGAAACTTGAGTTCATTTATTTTCTTAGGATTAAGATTGAATTATAATTAGCATTATAAGATTCAAACTTAGTGTGACAATCGTTAAAATAGTGTGACTCTTCTGATGGTCCTTCAATGTATACCGTATATACCAACATGTTAACTTGAAGTCTTTCACATTAATGATTGAGATGAATCATTCTATGTTATAAAAGTTAATCATGTTGCAATTGACCTAATAAATAGTCCCTCTTCAATAGCAATTGTGAATAATTTTAAATTACAGGCAATTATGATTTATATCTCCTGTATGTGAATCACATTCACATAGATAAATCATATTCAATGTAATTTAGAACTCCTGTTATTCATCTCATGAATCATTAATATTCATCTCATAAACTATGTCCAATGTATGAAATAAAATATTTCATAATAATAAAATAAAGCTCTAATTGTACAAGAGAAATAATAAACAACTTGGTATTGAGGGCATTAATCCCAACAATCTTCCACTTGTACTCATAACCAATGAGGTTTACTTTTGACACCCATGTTGTCAACATGATGTTCAAACGGACTAGAAGGTGACGCCTTTGTAAAAGGATCAGCCAAATTCTCTATAGATGCAATCTTGTTTACTACAATATCTCCTCGCTGAACAATTGTCACGCTCTTATTTTTCAACATATTATTATCACAATAACATAGATAAAATCTCACAAATATTCAATAGATAACCCATAAGTTCTAGATTATTTTATCCATAAGACAACATTAAAATCGATTTTGAATGTGTTACATCAAAATGGGCATATCGCAGGCCCAATACATACACTGAGTGAGAACATTAAAATTTAAACGTTTACATTTCTTTTCAAATATAAGAAATAAACTAAAAATGAGTTACATTACATCTTTTAAAGAAACTAGTACAAAGATGTTGGCTAACTCTAGCCAAAAGTCTTCAAAAGTCATGCATCACTAGATGCACTTCACACACCACGTGCTAAGTATCTAGGATTGTAACTGAAAAAGATAGGGTGAGCTCCAAAGCCAGTAGTCTATGACAACATTTGTGAGGACTCGTCTTATTTTAATGTTTAAAATAAAAAACAAAAAAAAATTAGAATTTTTGGTCAGTGGGCCTTCCGTGACTAGTCACACCCCCTTGTCTCTTTTCCGTGACTAGTCACACAGGTAGAGCTTGTTTGGTCATTGAGCCTTCTGTGACTGGTCAAGCTCCCTTGTTTTTTTTCCGTGACTGGTCAAGCAGGTAGAGCTTGTTTGGTCAATGGGCCTTCCGTGACTGGTCACGCCCCCCTCCCTCTTTTCCGTGACTGGTTATGCGGGTGAACGTGCAGATTTAAAAGTGACGAACCAGAATTTTTTTAAACACAACGTACACCTCTAATATCAAAATTTCTCCCCTTCTCTCTCTAATAAACCCTCATTTCTCATGTATTTACCCCAAAACACTTGATCAAATCTCCATATATCTCAGATTCCTTCAAGGATCTTTTATTTTCCTTTGATTTCAAGCACTTTGAGGCGGGTTCTTGCTTGGAGAGGGCTTAGTTGGGCTTCTCTTCACCTTTCAAGTTAGGGCTTCTTTATTTGGACTCAAATATCAGATTTTCTTCTTGAGGTAGGGATTTTTTTACTTCTCTTACTTGATTATGGATTGTTATTGGTTTATTGTGTATTTAACCTTTTTGTTAAGGGTTTGAGTATGTTTGGGTGTATTTGGGGCTTTTAACTTGAAGGGGGCAGTTTCGGGCACCTCAAGGCCAATCGAACCTTAGGCCGCCTACTTCTTCTAACACTCGGGGTGACGTAACTTCTAGACCACATGTTGTTTGTCATCAATGCAACCAACCTGACCACATTTATAGTTAGTGTACTATGCCTCAGAAGGCTTGCTATACTTGTGGCAAGACAGATCATATGGCGAGAAATTGTCCTCAAGGGACTAGGATACACAGTGAGGCGGGGTCTGCACAACACTCTGGGTATGGACAAGGCCGTGAGCAGCAACAGCAGTTCTGAGGTATTAAAAAACAACAACAGTCATGCTACCGTCAAACCACTTCAGGTAAGGGCTCTCAGTCTGATGGGGACAATATCACTTCAGGGTTCCGAACAGAGGGGAGGACATTCCCAAGGCCAACACACTCAGGGGAGAGTTTTTAATATCTCATCTGCTGTTCCATTGTCTACTTCTCAGGGGCCCAATGCATTCGTTGTGAGGGGTACATTCTTGTTATTCAACTCTTTTGCTAGGACTCTGTTTGATTCTAGAGCATCATATTCATTTATTACTACATCATTTGTGTGTGCTTTGGAGTTAGAAACTGACCTACTTGACCTGCCACTATTCGTTGAGACTCCTCTTGGAGGTAGATCGCCACGTGGTCATGTCTGTAGAGATTGTGATCTTGTTATTCTTGACCGTCGCTTCACGTTCGACTTTATTGTCCTGCACATGTCGGGATTCGACCTTATCCTTGGCTATCCACATTTCACACCACTATTGACTGTTTCAAACGTCGTGTCTGCATGTGTTCACTTAGCGAGGGTTGTTTTGAGTTCTGTGGGGAACGTAGGGAGCCGTACCTGTGTGGGTCTCGAGAGAGAGATTCTATTTATGCCTTATTAGCAGGTCTAACATTGGATGAGGATGTGACCAAACGCGGAGAGTTGCTTTTGATCGCTTGTGATTTTCCAGATGTGTTCCAAGAAGATTTACTTGGTTTACCTCCCGAGAGAGACGTCGAGTTCACGATAGACCTACTTCCCGGTACCGCCCCTATTTCGATGCCTGCATATCATTTCGCACCTGCTGGGTTGAAAGAGTTGAAAATACAGCTGCAAGACTTGGGTTTTATTCGTCCTAGTACTTCACCATGGGGAGCACCGGCCTTGTTTATACAGAAAAAAGATGGTTCATTGCGTTTATGAATAGACTATCGGAAGCTAAACCTTGTCACTCTGGAGAACAAGTATCCGATGCCGAGGATTGACAATTTATTTGACCAACTTCAAGGTGTGACGTGTTTTTCAAAGATTGACTTGAGATCGGGCTATTAGTAACTAAGGGTATGGAAGGAGGACATTCCGAAAACTGCCTTTTGCACATGCTATGGGCACTATGAGTTTGTGGTTATGCCATTTGGATTGACGAATGCACCAGCAAAATTTATGAATCTTATGAACCATATCTTTCGCAGGTACCTAGACCGATTTATTGTAGTGTTTGTTGATGACATTTTGGTTTATTCACCTACTGAAAAGGAGCATCAATCTCATCTTGCTATTGTTCTTGAGATTTTGAAAGAGCATCACTTGTATGCCAAGTTTAGTAAGTGCAAGTTTTGGTTATCTGATGTGAAGTTTCTGGGATATATGGTTTCGAAGAACGGTGCGTCCGTTGATCCAAGAAAGATAAAGTCCGTCATGAGTTGGCAACGACAAAGAACATCTTCGAAATCGTAGTTTCCTGGGTTTAGCTGGGTATTACCGTTGATTTGTGCTTGACTTTTCTCGATTAGCAACTCCAATGACACGATTGATGCATAAGGAGACACATTTTGTATTGGATGATGCTTGTGAGGCAGCATTTGAGGAGTTGAAATGAAGACTAACTAGTGCACTAGTCCTGATTGTACCTGAGCGGGGAGTTGGCTATTTCATGTATTGTGATGCTTCAAAAGAGGGACTTGGGTGCGTGCTGATGCCAAGGAGAAGAGTGGTAGCGTATGGGTCGTGACAACTGAAGATTCACGAACAGATTTACCCTACACACGACTTGAAACTTGCAACTATTATTTTTGCCTTAAAAATTTGGCGACAATACCTTTATGGTGAGAAATTTGAAATTTTCTCCGACCACAAGAGTTTGAAGTACTTGTCCTCCTAGAAAAAGTTGAATCTGCAACAACGTCGTTGGACGGAGTATATTGGGGATTACGACTTTGACTTGAATATCACTCGGGAAAGGCCAATGTTGTAGCAGATGCCTTGAGTCAAAAATTGACACACCTAGCAAGTTTGGCAATCCATGAGTAGAAGATGATACAAGATTTGGGGTTTTACGCGACATACTTTGAAAAAGTTTAGGATGGGGTCACTTTGTACAATTTGACAATTCAATCAACGTTATCAACTAGAGTGGTTGACGCCCAACTACAGGATGAGGAAATAGATGAGTTACGCAAAAGGTTCCTTAGTGGCAATGCAAGAGATGGATGGATGATACATGCCGATCGGAGCCTACGCTTTCAAGGGAAGTTATTTGTACTTGTTTCATGTCGGGAGGGACAAAAATATATCATGACTTGCGTCGACAATTTTGGTGGCCCAGAATGAAGCGCGATGTGGTTAACTTCGTAGCACGATGTCTTACATGTCAACAAGTGAAAGCAGAATATCAACGACCTGTTGGAGAGTTGCGACCACTACCTATGGCCAAATAGAAATGGGAGAATGTCACTATGGATTTTTTTTTCAGGTCTACCGAGGTCACTGAAGGGTCATGATACTATTTGGGTGATTATTGATCGTTTGACAAAAATTGCTCATTTCTTACTGATTCAAGTAACCGATTCTGTTGAGAAACTCAGTCGTTTATACATTCGGAAAATTATTCGCCTTCATAGAATTTCCGTATCTATTGTGTTCGATAGAGATCCGCGGTTTACCTCACGTTTCTAATAGAGCTTGCAAGCAGCGCTTGGTACCCATCTTTTGTTTAGCACAGCTTATCACCCTCAGACAGATGGACAATCTGAATGGACGAGTATTGGAGGATATGCTTTGGGCTTGCGTGATGGATTTTCAAGGTAGCTGGGAGGACCACTTACCTCTCATGGAATTCGCATATAATAATAGTTATCAGTTGAGTATTGAGATGGCACCTTATGAGGACTTGTATGGGAGACTTTGTCGGGAGTCAAGGGCATAGGCGACAGAGAGAGCCATTTCAGTGTCCATAGGGACACTCAAATCTTAGGCTACTTACTTTTTCTAATTCTAAGAGTAACACTTCGCAACCACCTGTTGTGAGCCATCGGTGCAACTAACCTGGCCATGTCCGTAATTAGTGTATAGTGTAGCCGAAGGCTTGTTACTCTCGTGGCTAGCAGGGCCATTTGGCTAGGAGTTGTCCCAAAGGGAAGGGTGCACATAGTGAGGTAGGTTCTGTTCAGCATCCAGGACAAGGCCGTGGACAGCAGCAACAGCAGTTTAGGGGTACTCAGAGGAAGCACCAGCCCCACTTCCATCAGACTACTTCAGTTCAGGGTTCCCATGTTGACAGGGGTGCGAGTTCGTCGGCACCTACACTGCCTTCAGGACAACGAGGTGGCTATGTGCAGGCTCAGCATACCGAAGGGAGGGTTTTCAATATCATGTCTATTGCTATACCATCTTCCTTACAAACTCCAGAGGCCTCGGTTGTGAGGGGTACATTCTTATTATTTAACTTTTTTACTAGAGTTTTATTTGATTCTAGAGCATCATTCTTTCATTGCTGCATCATTTGTGTGTGCCTTAGAGCTAGAGACAGATAGTCTTGAGCAATCTTTGTTTGTTGAAACTCCTCTTTGTAGGTCTCCACTTTGCCGTATCTGTAGAGCTTGTGAGCTTGTCATTCTTGACCGTTATTTCACCTTTGACTTCATCATTTTGGGCATGTCGAGATTTGATGTTATTCAGTGTATGGATTGGTTATCTACTTTTCAAGCCACTATCAATTGTTTAAACACCGAGTCCGCATTTGTTCACCTAAAGAGGGTTGTTTTGAGTTCATTGGAAAACGTCGAGAACTGTTGGAGCCTTATTTATGGGGATATCGAGAGCGCGAGTCTATTTACACTTCGTTGGCGAGTTTGACGTTGGATGAGGATGTTCACACATGGAGAGTTACCTTTAGTGGTCCATGATTTTTCGGATGTGTTTCCAACTGAGTTGCCTGATTTACCTCCCAAGAGAGAGGTTGCGTTTGCAATAGATCTACTCTCCGGTACTACTCCAATTTCTATGTCACCTTATCGTTTCGTACCGACCGAATTGGAGTTAAAGACACGGTTGCAGTAGTTGCAAGACTTGAGATTTATTCACCCTAGTACATCACCGTGGAAAGCGTTGGCCTTGTTTGCATAGAAGAAGGACGGATCATTGCGATTGTACATCGATTATAGTAAGCTTAACCATGTTACCGTGAAGAACAAGTATTCGATATCGAGTATTGACGATTTATTTGATCAATTTCGAGGTGTGACATGCTTTTCAAAAATTGACTTGAGATTAGCCTATCACCAGTTGAGGGTTCAGAATGAAGACATTGACAAGACCACTTTTCATATGCGCTATGGACATTATGAGTTTGGGGTTATGCCTTTTGGGTTGACAAATGCGCCAAGTACATTCATGGACCTCATGAATCATACTTTTCATAAGTACCTTGATCGGTTTATGGGTAGTCTTTGTTGATGACATTTTGATTTACTTGCCTACGGACGAAGAGCACTAGTCTCACCTTGCTGTTGTACTAGAGCTTCTGAGAGAACATTGTCTTTATGCCAAGCTCAATAAGTGTGAGTTTTGATTATCTGAGGTGAAGTTTTTGGGGCACGTCATGTCGCAGAATGGTGTGTCCGTTGACCCGGGAAAGGTGGAGTCCGTTATGAGTTGGTCGTAACCGAAGAGTATTTTTTATATTCACAGTTTCTTGGGGTTAACCCGGGTACTATCATCGTTTGTCCTTGACTTTTCTCATTTGGTGGCTCCGATGACGTGTTTGACATGCTAGGGGACACGTTTTGTATAGGATGACACTTGCAAGGTTGCTTTTGAGGAGTTAAATAAGCGTTTGACCAGCACACCAATTTTGATCGTTCCAAAACGGGGAGTTGGTTACTCGGTTTATTGCGATGCCTCGAGGGAAGGACTTAGATGCGTTTTGATGCAAATGGGATGGGTGGTAGCGTATAGGTCGCAACAGTTGAAGGTTTGCAAAAGAAATTATTCTACACATGACTTGGAGCTTGCAGCCGTTGTTTTCGCCTTGAAGATTTGGCGACACTACCTATAAGTTGAGAAGTTTGAGGTATTTTCCGACCACAAGAGCTTGAAGTACTTGTTCTCCTAGAAAGGACTGAATTTGTGACATGCCATTAGATGGAGCACATTGAAGATTACGATTTCGAGTTGCAATATCACCCGGGGAAGGCCAGTATAGTGGCAAACACTTTGAGCAGGAAACTGACGCATCTAGCGAGTTTGGCGATCCATGAGTGGAAGATAATTCAAGATTTGAGCCCTTATGCGATGTGTTTTGAGAAAGTTCAGGAAGGGATGACTTTGCACAATTTGGTAGTGCATTCAACTTTATCAACTCGAATGGGTGATGCCCAATAGTACGATGAGGAGATGAACGAGTTATGCAAGAAGTTCTTCAATGGCAATGCACGAGACGGATGGATGATTTATGCTGATCGGAGTTTATGTTACTGAGGGAAGCTATTTGTACCTGTTTTGTGTTGGGAAGATATTTTGCGGGAGTTATATCACTCTCCCTTGGCCATTCATCTAGGGAGGAACAAAAATGTACCATGACTTGCGTAGACAGTTTTGGTGGTCTGGAATGAAACGGGACATAGTGAATTTCGTGGCAAGGTGTCTTACATGTTAGCAAGTGAAGGTCGAGTATCAACAACCCGCTGGGGAGTTGCAACCTCTACCTGTAGCTGAGTGAAAATGGGAGAATATTACAATGGACTTTGTTTCGGTCTACCAAAATCACCAAGGGGACATGACGCCATTTGGGTGATTGTTGATCGTTTGACAAAAACTACTCGTTTTTTATCTATTCAGGTGACCGATTCAGTGGAGAAACTTAGTCGCTTGTATATTCGCGAGATCATTTGTCTTCGTGGGATTCTTGTATCTATTGTATCAGATAGAGATTCGCAATTTACCACTTATTTTTTGACAGAGTTTGCAAGCAGCGCTTGGTACAAATTTATTGTTTAGCACTGCATATCACCCTCAGATAGATGGGCAATCTAAACGGACAATTCAGATTCTGGAGGACATGCTCTAAGCTTGTGTCTTGGATTTTTGTGGTGGTTGGGAGAACCACTTATCGCTTGTTGAGTTTGCATATAACAAAAGTTATCAATCCAGTATCGAGATGGCACCTTATGAGGC
Organism: Arbutus unedo; assembly: GCA_014822125.1. Taxonomy (NCBI): domain Eukaryota; kingdom Viridiplantae; phylum Streptophyta; class Magnoliopsida; order Ericales; family Ericaceae; genus Arbutus; species Arbutus unedo. The sequence continues at coordinate 25,419 of JABCMJ010000304.1, forward strand.
CTTGTATGGGAGACCGTGCAGATCACCCGTGCATTTGGACCAAATTGAGAGAGACGACTTTAGTCAGACCGGATTTGATTGGGGAGACCACCGAGAGTATGAGAATAATATGCCTACGACTTTTGGCTGCACAAGAGGAGACAACCGAACAGATCAAAGTGATCCATCAGAGGTTGCTTATTGTGTAGAGTAGATAGAAGAGTTATGCTGATCATCGTCATCACCCTTTGTCATTCGAGGTGGGAGGCCATGCGTTTTTGAAAGTGTCACCGCGACAGAATTTGTCACATTCTGGCAGAAGGGTAAGCTTTCACTGTAATATATTGGGCCATTTGATGTTATTGAGAAGATCGGGGAAGTTGCATACCGTTTGGCCTTGCCGCCAAGATTGTCGGGTATACACAATATTTTTCACATTTCAATGTTGAGAAAGTATGAGTCGAATCCGTCGCACGTACCTGAGTGGACTGAACTGGAGTTGGAGGGTGATGCTTCTTGTGAGGAGGAACCGATACGTGTCATTGATTCACGCGAGCAAGTATTACAAGGCAAGACGATATTGTTAGTGCGAGTGTTGTGGAGCAACTAAGGCAAGCAAGAATCGACTTAAGAACGAGAAAACGAAGTTAGGAAGAAATACCCTCATTTGTTTATGACTTGATTGTGTAATTTGTTGGAATCCGATTGTTGTGGACTTGATAGTCATTATCTTGTAAAATTTTGATTTGGCATTGTCAATGCATGTAGCATGTTAATAAGTTTAGTAATTTCATGGACTTGTTGAGCCGTGATTACTGTATTTTGTTTTGGTATTGTTGATGCATGACTTGTGTTGATAGGTTTATGTAAATTTCGAGGACGAAATTCCTCTAAAGATGGGAGAATGTAAGGAACCAGAAAATTTTGAACTTTTATATTAATATACGGGTTAATAAGTATAATTAATGTGGAATATGTTAAATTGGTGTAGTAAAATGATTTGGGGTCAATATGAAACAACATGGTAGCCTTGGGGGCTTGTGCTAGCATGTGATGTACTTGAGGGATGTAAGTGTAATTTTGGGGTATTAGATTTGTTTGGTCTACATTAGACAAAACCATTTGGTCATTACACAAAAACCCATCTCATCTCTCTCTCTTACGGTTGATACTTCCATCCAAACCCTCCATTTGAAACTTGTTCCAAAGTTCGATTTCTCCCTAAGACCCTACTCATTTCTCACACCCTTGGTTGATATCTGGTCGTAGTTTGCATCCTTTTGCGTGGAGAATGTGCTTTTGACATTCTACAGCATTTAGAAGCTAAGGCTTGAAGTTAGAGTTTTGATTCTTGCATCCAAGAGTCGAGGTAAGGATTTCTCACTCCTATTACGTGTATAAAACTTGATTTGGTTGCTATTTGACGCCTTGAACTTGATTTGAAAATCCAAAGTTCAAAGATTAAAATTTACAAAATTTGCCTTATTTCGTGCCCAAGGCACCAGTGCTTTATTTTTGGTATCACTGGTACCAATAGCTTGCAGTATCTAAGTTTTGGTGCATGACACCGGTGCCTCCTCTTTTAGATTTATGGACTAAGTCCAGTGCCTCCTCTTTTAGATTTATGAACTAAGTACCGGTGCCTTATTTTTGGTAGCACTGGTGCCTTTTGCTTGCAGCATCTCAATTTCATGCAAGCACCGGTGTCTTAGTTTTTGAAGCACCAGTGCCTCTACCTTACAGTACTTCAAAACTCTATTGGTGCAAACTAAGCACCGGTGCTTTGTTTTTGGGCACACCGGTACCTTGAGTCTTGAAACTTTCCATTGGGTTTGCCTTACTTAGACACTTGTTTCGGCATATTCTTGTACTTGAATTGGAACTCCATGAACTCTAAAACTTACTTTTTCTTGGACACAAAATGTTGGCTTCCATTTATGATCTTAGATCATGTTAAACATTGTATCATGCCATTATTGAGAATAAAAGAAATAAATCACATGATATACATTGATATTGATCTTGTTTAATAAAAATGATGAACTTTATGACTTGTGTGCACATTTTTACGAGACGACATGATTGTTATGAGACATGTGACATACGTGAACATCGTACTAGAATCTTTCAGGAATGCTAGGCAGGGACATGAAATAGAATCTTTCGGGAATGCCAGGAATGATTTTGAACTAGAATTCTTTAGAAATGCTAGGTTGATATGAACTGGTCCCATTCAGGAAAATACTAGAAATGACACATTGACACCTAATGGAAATATATTGATAACACACGTGATTCATGGAATTGTAATTGAAGAATTGAGGAACCATGACATATTGTGAGTTGTTTATGCACATCTATTGATTCATTATTGCTTCTACTTACTTTCTCTCTCTTATATGGATATTGATGTTTGCATGACTTATTATATCATGTCATATGCATGTAATACTTATGTAAATTTTTCTACTGGTCTGTCGAAGTCAACCCTTTCTTATTTTTAGGTACAAACTTGGAGTGAAAATAGCATGGGGTGATTGACATGTATGGATGAATATACATATTTTGAAAGATGCATTGGATGAGTTACTCAACATCTTTTATAGTTTGTTTTTGAAAAGATGTATTGTAACTCATACTTTATTCATTTTGATTTAAGTGATGTAAACTATCTAACTCTTTTTTTGTTTTTTTTGTTTTGGGAGATAATGATCCTCGAAACAACCTCTTTTCTAATTCTCTTAGAACTTGGTACACTTTAACTTTGATCAATGAACCTTTAGGGATTCTGGTGAGATTCTGAGTCTTTAACAATATTTAATGTATAACTTTATTATACTTAAAATTGAGGGCGTGACATAAACTCTACACACCAGATTATCTACTATGTAGAATAAGAGACACTCATGTACAAATAATAAGATATAATGCAAATATTACCCATAAAGATTCTCATCAAGAAAAAAATAATTGTTTAAATAATTCAAACAAATATTAATTCATTACATAAAGTCATGACTTTTAGTATAAAATCCTAACAGTAAGGGGACATGTTTTGTGTGGAATGATACTTGTGAGGCGGCATTTGAGGAGTTGAAGCGACGATTGACTAGTGGACGAGTTTTAATTGTACTTGAGCAGGGAGTTGGCTACTCCATGTATTGTGACGCTTCAAAAGAGGGACTTAGGTACGTGTTGATGCAAATAGGAAGAGTGGTAGCATGTGGGTCACAGGAATTGAAGATTCACGAATGAAATTACCCTACTTACGACTTGAAATTTGCAGCTGTTGTCTTTACCTTGATGATCTGGCAACACTACCTATACGGTGAAAAATTTGAAGTCTTCTCTGACCACAAATTTTTGAAGTACTTGTTCTCCTAGAAGAGTTGAATTTGCGACAGTGCCATTGAATGGAGCATATTGAAAATTACGACTTTGACTTGCAATATCACCCGAGAAAAGCCAATGTTGTAGCAGATGCCTTGAGTCAAAAATCGACACACCTAGCGAGTTTGGTAATCCATGAATAGAAGATGATACAAGATTTAGGGATTTACGCAACATACTTTGAGGAAGTTCGGGATGTGGTCATTTTGTGCAATTTCACGGTTCAATCAACGTTATCCATTCGAGTGGTTGATGCCCCCCAACTACATGATGAGAAAATAGATGAGTTACGCAAGAGATTCTTTAGTAGCAATGCAAGAGATAGATAAATGACACACGCTGATCAGAGCCTACATTTTTAAAAAAAGTTAATTGTACCCATTTTGTGTCGAGAGGACATTTTGAGAGAGTTTCACCATTCACTGTTAGCCGTTCATCTAGGAGGGACGAAGATGTATGACTTGCGTCGATAATTTTGGTGGTCTGGGATGAAACAAGATGAACATCAATTGACAACAAGTGACAGCTGAACATCAATGACCTGTTGGAGAGTTGCAACCGCTACCTGTGGCTGAGTGAAAGTGGAAAAATATCACAATGAATTTTGTCTCGGGTTTGCCAAGATTGCCAAAGGGGCATGATGAGATATGAGTGACCGTGGACCATTTGACTAAGACTACTCATTTCTTACCTATTCAAGTGACCGATTCTATTAAGAAACTCAGTTATTTATACATTCAGAAGATTATTCGCCTTCATGGAATTCCTATAGGGATCAGCAATTTATCACATGTTTTTGGCAGAGCTTACAAGCAACGCTTGGCACCCATATTTTGTTTAGCACTACCTACTATCCTCAGATAGATGGGCAATCTGAATGGAATATTCAAATCTTGGAGGATATGCTTCGGGCTTGCATGATGGATTTTCGGAGTAGCTAGGAAGGTCGCTTACCCCTCGTGGAATTTATGTATAACAATAGTTATCAGTTGAGTATTGAGATGCCATCTTACGAGGCCTTATATGGGAGACCTTGTCGGTCACCTGTTTGTTGGACCAAGTTGGGAGAGATGACTTTTGTCGGGCCAAACTTGATTGGAGAGACTACCAAGAGCATGAGAGAGATTCGCCAACGACTTTTGGCCGCACAAGAAGAGACAACCCAACAAGTTAAGGTAATCCGTAAGAGATCGCTTATCGCTCAGAGTCAACAGAAGAGTTATGCATGTCGTCGTCATTGCCCATTGTCATTCGAGGTGGGGATCACGTATTTTTGAAGGTGTCACCGTGATGGGATTTATCATGATTTGGGCAAAAAGAAGAGCTTTCTCCACGATACATTGGGTCGTTTGATATCATTGAGAGGATAGGGGTCACATACCGTTTAGCGCTACCACTGCACTTATCGGATGGGCATGATATGTTTCACGTGTCGATGTTGAGAAAATGCGAACTGGATCCTTCGCATATATTGGAATGGTCTGAACTTGAGTTAGAAGCCGACGCATCTTATGGAGAATAGCCGATATGTATCCTAGATTTCCGGAAGTAAGTGTTGAGAGTCAAGACTATACCATTGGTTTGGGTATTGTGGAACAATCAAGGCAAAGAAAACTTGACTTGGGAACGTGAGGACGAAGTTAGGGAGAAATACCCCCACTTATCTACGATTTGATTGTGTATTTCATTTAAACTTGACGGTTATTAAATTGTGATGAATACTAAATTGACATTGTTAATGCTTGAGTTGATTCAATATGCTTTACTAGTCTTGTGGACTTGTTTAGTAGTACTATCAATATGCTTTCGGCATTGTTGCATTGAGTTGAATTGTGTTGTATGCGACATTTTAATTTTGTAGACGAAATTCCTTTAAGAAGAGTAGGATGTGAGGACCTGAATTTTTTTTTATTTGAATAATTTATAAATTGCCCGGAATTCAATTTAACATTAGTTTTATGCACATAAAATGAATTGAAATTTATGTGTGATATATGTTAAACAATGGGGCTTGTGAGCAGCATGTGTTATAATTGGGGGTGTGAGTGTAATTGAGGTTTTGGATCTATACATCAGATTTTTGGGGAGCAAAATTCATTTTCCACTTTCCCTATCTCTCTACTTCCGTCACTTACTCTTTCTCTTAAAATCTCTCCTCAAATCTTGCTCCCACATCAAATTCCTCTTGGAACTTTCAAGAATTCGTCATTTTCAGAGGATATCTCAAGTTTGATCATGTTTATTCACTTGGAGGAGGAGTATTCAAAGATTTCTTGATTTGGGATTTAAGACTTGCTTTTGAAGCTCAAATCCTTCAATCTGACACTCGAGATAGGGATTTCTTATCTTTTTTATGTGTGTATGACTTGTTTTTGGTGGTTTATGAGTTTGGGTGTTGATTTAGAACTTAAAAATCAAAATTGGGAGAAATCTGTAGAAATCGCACATTTTTGGATAGTTGCGTCTACTACTGATACTAGTGTCTGTATTATCGATAGTTTTGTTCTTCATTTTTGGTCAATTGCACTTACTATCGATAGGAGTAGTGTATGTACTATCGATAGTTCTGTTCTTCATTTCTGATCAATTGCATCTACTACGGATAGTGTATGTACTATCGATAGTTCCATACTTCAGTTTTGGCAATTTCACTTACTACTGATAGTTGTGTCTGTATTACCGCTAGTAGTGAATATATTACTAAAAATTCCACGTTCTTTTTTTTAAAACTATTATTGGTAAATTGGGTTGTCAACTTCTAGAGTTGATGTTTTGTACTAATTTCTTGGGTTTATTTTGAGGATTCATATTCGCATAATAACAACGACTTAAATAACAACAAAACCAATTATAAATTGAGAGACAATGATTACGGGGCATGTATGTGAACTATTTGGGAGTTTAAATTAACGAAATAAGATTGTTATGTAACATGTGACATAAGTGGGTTCTTGAACAACATGATGAATGAATTAGATTCCTCGAGAGGAATGTTAGAGTGATTGTACTAGACTCCTTTGGGAATGTTAGGAAGATTTTGAACTAGACTCCTCAAAAAGAATGCTAAAAGTAACGAACTAGTCTCTTACGAGATTACTAGGTATGAAAATTGAAACCTAATAAGAACATGATTGATTGAATTAATAATCTACGAGGTGTGATAAATGGTTCTATAACAAACTTGCTGATGTTATTGAAGTTATTACATGACATGATTCATCATTAGCCTTTAACTTTGAATTCGTTCATAATGTCATTATTATTGGATATTTATATTCATTTGTCATACCATATCATTTCATATTCATGTAAGGTTAGTATAGATTTCTCTATTGGGCTTATTAGCTAAACAATTTATTGTTTATTTTAGGTGCAGCTCTGGATATTTAGCATCGTTTGGCATGGTGTGCTTGGATTGTTGTATGACTTTTTAGAGTCTCACATATGGAATTATTTAGCATATTTTACGTAATAGTTTTGAGAAGATGTATTGTAACTCTATTTTGACTTGGTGACCTACTTAATGTATTATTTTGAAAATTTTAATTCAATGTAATTGGTCATTGGGATAACATGACTTACCTATGTACTTTTGATCAAATCTAACACTTTATTCCTTATGAATAAATATTTTGGTAATTCTGAGAAGTATTCTTTAATATTTATTTATTTAAAATTTGAGAGCGTGACAAATCTAAATTCCATTTGCCCTAAATATGACCACATAAGCCGAAATAGAGTAGTCGTACCTAACAAAAGCAAATCTGCTTCCGCTCCTTGCTTCTTATCTTCTAGGGATTAATGAAAATACTTTTCATGACCTCGTAGCTATTAAACATCTTTCCAAGACATACCCTCTTTGCGTAATGAGGATTGAGGAATGTTATCTACAAATATAGTGGTAAGAGGATGCTGAACCCCCTTTTGCGTACTATTCTATTCTATTCTCCTTTGCTTGGTTCTCCTGTATTGATATTGCTGAAGTTTGTGTTATGCTTAATGTAATACCCCAAATATTTTTTTAAATTAATTTAAGATGTTATGTTATTTCTATTATCCTTTTTAAAAGAAAAAGAGAAATACAATATATTTAGGATACTTGTTTAATTCCAACTTGTTTATAAAAAGGATTTCATTTATTTTGTATGATAAATTTTAGGCCTTTTTCATTCATATTGACTTCTATATTTTTTTTATGATGAGCTAATATATTTACATGGATCTAAGCTATATTGGTTCACTAATTTTTTATTCGGGTTGGATTTATTGTTTATAATTTTTAAGGAAGTTAGCCATTTAGCCCAAGACATACAGAGCCTTATCAATTGCCTGAGTAATGGAATTTTGATTCTGCAATACTGTGAATTTCAAACGATATTTATTATTGTTTTTCATCCGAAAAAAATATAGCTGGGGTCTAGTTCCAAATTATCACGGGTTGTGACTTGTGAGTTAAATTGGATTCCAATAAAATCAAAGAACAAAAATTGCCCACCCCACCTTTCACCTTTCACGATATCCTCATTTCATTGGAGATTTTTTTTTTTTGGGGTGGGGACAGTGAAAACTACTGTTTGTTGTGTTCATGAGTGAGATAGGGATACTAGAGCAATACTCGAACACGGACATTTGAAGAAAAATTAAAATACAAATATATTCGAAACTATTCAATATACGTAAAATCTACACAATATTTTAGAATTTACAAACTTTGAACAACATCAAATATATCGATATCTAAATTTGTATTGGAATATTTGTATAGAAGATATTTTGCATGGTCAAAGAAAAGTGTTTGGAAAAAAAGTAGTGAAGGAAAAGCGGTTAGATGGGGAAATTGGGATCATGTGAGTTTGTAAGTAAACAATCCATCCACTTATTTATTCTCTCTCGCTCTCGCTCACACACAAACACACACAAAGCACCACGAGCACAGCTAACCTCAATTCTTCGCCCCTTTGCTTTTCTTCTACTTCAACCCTAGTACTCCACTCATCCTCTCAGTCCATCTACTCCCACTGTTCTCTCTCTCTCTCTCTCTCTCTCTATATATATATATATATATATATATGTACGTATGTATGTATGTATGTATGTATGTATTTATGTCGTCTATATACAGATTACAGACATATGTATTTGATCATGGATACAAGCAGATATGCATATAGAATCGAATAACAAAAAGTTCAGAGTGTTGATCATTATCATTGTCGGTTTAACATATTCCAATTAGGTAGACAGGTGAATGCTATCCTAATCCAGAGATGGTTGACAGACTACCAATAAACTCAAAACTTAACGAAAGAAGATCTAGTAAAACACAAGAATACAGCAGAAACTCCACACTATTAGGTTAATAAAATTCCCCTTTAATCTTTGTAATCCTTCTGATTATTTGGTTAATAAAATTTCTCTCTCCCAGTAAAAAAAAAAATACAAACTACAAACTGATCCAAGTCAACAGTAAACTCCTAGGACACGTATGGTGTATAGATATTAGGTGTCTGTTAGTTGTAGAAAGTAGAAACAACACAAATGATTCTGGGGATCCATTTTGACGTAAGTTATTTTTGGATAATTATTTTGCTTCCATTCAATCAAAATATTGGCTTTGGTTAATTTTATGTGAGATTTTTTTGAATTTTTAATTCATCTTAACAATAAAGAATTACAAAGGAAATTTTTTGACTAATAGTATAGTATACAACAACAGTTATATAGAAAAAATAGATTTCTTTAAATAATTTTTGTCCATTGTTAGCTTTTGCGAAGTTTGGATTCCAATTTTATAGTTTTTTGATTTTTTGGTTAAGACGAACCAATGTCCACAAAATTGAGAAGCAAAACTAATATTTAAAACGAAATTAACTATAAAAAGTTACCATTGAATTATGATATACGACAACGTATTTTTCTAACATGAATCGAAGAACAACGGAGATAAGATTTTGTAGCTTGGTGTTATATTTTCGAAGCAGAAGAGAAATACCTTGGACTATAAGTTATGTGTTGTGTAATCCTTCAAAATTATGTGAACGATTTCATATTTGCATTCAAATCACTTGGTACTTTCTGAGAATCCTCTCTATATTCTAGGTATAAATTTTTTAGATTTTCATCGAATTTTGAACCTTTTAGTGCCTCATGAAGTAACGTGACAGGACACTTTTAAAAAAATGCCTTTTAAAAAGTGCCCACAAATTTTTATTTATTTTATTTTAATTACTCAGCAAAACAATATATATATATATATATATATATATATATATACACACACACATGTGTGTGTGTGTGTGTGTGTGTAAAATATCTATTTGATGGTCCTGAAGTAAAGTTAGGCAGCCCATTATAGTTTTTTAACTACAAACACTACAACAAAATACCTAATTAATTAATAG
>JABCMJ010000308.1:0-11291 GCA_014822125.1 Arbutus unedo
TTTTAATTGATCTATTTTCTTGACACTCATCTAAGCGGATCGAAAACAAAAAAAATTTGTCGAGAGTTAAAATGTCTCTAAAAAGTGATAAAATTAAAATCTTGTGTGTTTTTAACAAACCATTGACCAACAACTAATAAAAAGAAAACTAATGTGTTTTATCTTTTGTTTTATTTTCTTCAAATAAGGGTCAAAATATATATTTTTTGGATTAGTATCCAGGAGAATAGCGAAAAATAACATAACTTCAACCAAAGATCTTTAAAGATACGATACATTTACAATTTTTTTCTTAACAAAAGATATTACAATTTTTCTCGGTCTTCAGGTAAATTTTCAACTCTCAGTCAAACTTTATTGATTTTTTAATTTGATTTTCCGAAAGCAATAAGAAAATATGAATTTTAAAAAATGGTGAATTTAAAAACGAGTTTGAATTTTTTATTTTTCTCATTTTGAGGAGGGGTACTTTGGGTATTCAAGATATGGGTAAGCATGACATCATCACATGTCATTCTTTTCTGTCAGAAAAGTAACAATCAACCATAACCATATGAAAAGAAGAGCCGCTACTTGCCCCCAGTCGACAAAATAGGGGAGCCCAAGGTCTATTTTATGAAAATGATTTTACTGTTATGCCCTTATCTCCCCTTCTCCTTTTTCATTTTTTTTATTTTACATATTTGTGTGGTGTCAAAATAAATTTTGTATTGTGCAAATTTTTAATTGAAAAAATATAAAAAGTTCATTGTTGATTAAAAATAATATTTAAAGATCAGCTGCGAGCTTAATTTTTTTAAATATTTAAGTGTTCCATGATACTTAAATTTTTTAATTTATTTTTTACTATTTTTTTCGTTTGAACATAAGGACGAAAAATATAAGTGTTCAGTAATACGAAAACAATAGCGAAAAATATTTAAAATATCATTTGTAAGTGTCATAAATATATCATTTTTAATTTGATATATTATTCTTTTTATGTTCCAAAATAGACAAATTAAACAAATGTTACGTCTCCCCACTTGAAAAATTATTCTCATTTAGCCAACTATCTAAACTTGAATAGTTGTAGTTAGTTATGATATTCTGTGAGTTACAAAGAAAAACAAATGTTAAGAAATAAAAAATAACAAATAATTTCGGTCTATTTTTTTTTACATTTTACTCTATTTTTTTAATATTTTTTCAATTCCATCTATCGAAGAAATGAAAAAAACTAAAAACAAATAACAAAAAGTAAAAAGTAAAAAGTAAAAAGTATCAAAATAATAGTCATTGTTTTTTAAAATAATTATTCAGCTCAATTAATTCACACTTATATTATCATTGGGAAACAAAATTTAAATAAAGTGGGTTTTAATCTCCTATTTCTCACAATGTTGTAATTGGGATAAATCAATTATTCGGTATTTCACACTTTAATTTTTTTACCAAAAATAAAATTTAAGGACGCATATTTTCAAAGATTTGAACCTTGGGCTTTACTTTTTTAAGCAAGAAATTTTACTACTTAAACTACATCATAACTTGATTAAATTGCTTCATGTTTATTATTTATTATCATCTCTGTAAATTTTTTTATTTAGTGAACTTATTTGATACTTGCAAAATATTTAAGTAAATTAGAATACAAAAGTCTAACAAATATCTAGTTTAATAAAAAAAATACACAATAAACTGAGTACATCACAAAAAAATACACAATAAACTGTGAATTAGTTAAAATAAAATTAAAATTTTGACTATACCTTAATGAATAAATTCTAAGGCTAAATGTGACATTCAATTTTATGAGTCCTCACCAAAAAATAAAATAAAGAATTAGGATGAAGATAAAAAGTTTATTGGTTAACAAAAATTAAAATTTTGATCGTAGACTAATTGATAAATTTTAAGAATAACTGTAATCTCCAATTTTATGAGTTATTACAAAAAAAAAAAAGAATTAGTGTGAAAATAAAGAGTTCAATTAGTTATTTTTTTTAAAAAAGGTACATATTATTATTATTTAAACTTTATTTTTAATTATGTTTTTTTATTAAAATCAATGTAAAATAGTAAAAGATTGAAGAGTGGCATTTTTATAATTTAAATGTGAAAGGAGAATGACATTTTTGTAATTTGGGAAAGAAGGAGATGGAGGGTGGTATATTTGTAATTACATAAAACAAGTGGGGTAGTTGTTGAGAAGGGGCGTAGGTAGGTTTTGTCTGCGTGTTGTTGAGTAGCAGTTTACTATGAAAAGGATCTGATCACATTCCCAAGGGAGGAAACAGAAATATAAGGGGATCTTATTGTATTTATCAAAAACCTATCACTGAACTAATTTAGCCTTGAAATTTTGAATTCTGTGCACATGTATATTTATTTTAATAAATAACAGATTGCTTGGAAAAGATAAGAATATGTTTGATAACACTTCCTGTTTTGTGTTTTCTATTTTTTGTTCTCCAATTTTTTTTTGTTTTTAAAAAATGAAAATAAAAAACTTGTTTGTATTAACCTATTTTTAGTTTGTTTTTTAGTTTACAAAAATAAAAATATGTTCGGTTTGCACAAAAAAATTCCAACTTTGTTTTTAGCATTATATCTCGGCATAACAGTCACTCGTCGCTTTTCTCGGGTCAATGCTATCTCAGACCACTCTTATCAGGTCGGCAAGACGTTGGACCACCTTTTTCAAGTTGGTTGTTTACCAAGCTATGTTCCTCAGATTGGCTAGTCGTATATTCGACCTTCTCGGCTCGAATAAAGTGCGGATAACCTTTCTCAGGTCAACCATACCTTCATGTGATCAGCACATGTATCCTGATGTACCTTCTATTTAGTGCCGAACTCCGATGTCCGCCGAGAAGAGTAGATGTATTTTCTAAATTACATTTTTACCCTCGTCAGTAACTATTGTTTATGGTGATTACTGTCATGCCTTGCAATGGGTTTTCAATAATGCAGTATATCTTGGTGAGTCTAGTCACCCCTTTGCAACAAGAAAGAACACATCGAATTAGACTAATTTAATAACAATGACTAATAAGTACTTATTTATCTTTTTCCCCTCTATGGTTTGACGACGAGTCTACAGACAAGGCTTGTTGTGGGATCGGTGGTGATTACAATTTTAATTTGACCTGAATGTGTGGAAATGCAGGGGTTTCGGTCTATAAGCAATCGGTTCATAAGTTGGGATGGAGTTCATTTGACAAAAGAGGCATATAAGTGGATGGCGAGATGGCTCATTGCTAACAATATCTTGCCCAAGCTCGGGTGCTCTACTTAATTTGATCTTATTTCAGTTAGGCTATCTTGAAAGAGTAACTAACGTACAAGATTTTTTTAGTTGGTCTAAATTTGAAATGTTTAATAAAAAAGATGTTATGAGACACGGTTTATTTAAGTGCATGCGATATACATTCCTTGGATTCCTTGAATTCATAGTCTTTAACATAACAATTTACTAGTCTTGAATTCCTATATTTCTTAATTAAAAATTCATACCATTTGGACATAAAATTGTTTAGATGTTATGTACTTTTATACAAATGGTATGAATATGTGGAGGACCACATCAGGACGAAGTAATGGGCCGGACCGAGGTGACATTGGAATGCGAGGGCAAAACAAGCTCGAGGTCAACATCTTCACCCAGGTAGGGCCGACCTCAAACCTGGCCCATGACACGTAGTGCCTCTTATCCAACTTAAGGGCGCACTTCATGGGTCCAGTGCGAGTCCCTGCCTAGTTTACCGAGTCGAGGTGACTTACAGCAAACTTGAGTCTACCTGGCAGACGGGTGTATAGGTTGTAGCACGTTATGTGTGGGCTGAAATTCATTATGTCATTGACAAATGACATAACAAAATTCTATTATGGGTCATTATCATCAAAGAGTGTACTCTGCACATACCAACCTAGGGTTAGTGCTCAAGCTAGGAGGTTTATAAAAGGAAAAATACTTCAAGAAGTCTGGTACGCACAACCTTCTATGTAGATACCCGAATTTCTTTTCATTTAATTCTACTACTTGGAACATTATGATATATTTGAAATTGATATGAACTATGTGATTTGAGACCTATGTGTGATAAAATATAATTTTGGGACTTGATATTAGCATGTAGCTTGATGCAAGGGGGTAAATGCATTTAAGGGTTTTATTTGTATTTAAAATAGGAATTTGTTTTGTACTTGAAAGCGAAACCCATCTCTCTCTCTTTTTCTCTCTCTCTCTCTCACACACACACACACACACACATTGTGAGGATCCGAGATTCGATATTCAATATTTATTATTTATTGCTTTTAATTTATTTTAGAACTTTGTGATGTTGAGTTTAATGTTTAATTGTGATTTGCTCATAATAAGTTGGAGTTTTGGGCTCGATGTGAGGGTTTTGATAGTACAAGAGGGTTAATAAAAAAAACCTTAATTAGGCTATAAAATAGATTTAGAAATCCTAATTCAGTTTTGATAAAAGTTAGACAAATTTTCTAAGCTTTCAAAATGTTAGAATTCACTCGAGGAAGACAAACGGATGTCTAGACGGAGGATTCTCACGAAAAGATGAACTAGGAAGTCGTAAAGGGTGTCGAGAGCTTTGCATAGAGTCCAAGAATAGTCAAATATGCACAGAATTCGTGAGTCTTTCAAGCATTACATCGTTTGTTGTATTTTTACCAACTAAGGTAAGATTTTATTTGCTGTATTTTTACCAACTACGATAAGATTTTATATTGATTTACATTGAGATATTGTGTAGATTATGTTTAATTCGATGATATGTATGTTGTTTTGACGTGTGATCGAGTCATGCATGTTCTGTGATATTTTTGAGCAGATTTGGATAGTTAGGTTGTAAAAACGAAAGTAAAAAACGAGGTATGTTCAAAGAAATATATTCTGAAAATTTACTTATGTCACGATCCGTCCTGTAAAGGTTAAGGCACGTGACCGGCCACGTGTGAAACTCGTGAGGCCTCTAAAAACAGACTAGTTTAGAAATTTTCTATCAACATATTTGATATCAGAGTACAAAAATAAAATCTACTTCCAGAGTTTAGTACATAAAGTAAGTGCAGTAATATAGCCCTTATGGGCTTACAAACCATGACGACGGCCCAAAATTTTGACCGGTCAACAAAATAAACATTACAACCGAGGTCATGCTACCTCAAAATATGACGAGTCTAGGATTCACAAAAATAACTTCAATTCCAATACAACCTTGCAGGATTTCAAGTATGATCAGCATCATTATTAAAACCTGTTGCATCAATAACAACATGTGATATGTGAATCCAGCTTTTAGGCTTACGCTGTAACCATATATGACAACATTGCATGATCTACGGCAATACCAGTGAATTAGGGAGCGACTCCAAATATATAGTCGGCGTGATATCACCCATTGGATTACCTGGTTAATAATCATCACCCTTATTACTTCACCTCATCACTAGAATCTTAATCTGCCCCCTAGCGGACGAGGCGCCGTATTGATCTCATGATCATGTCATAATATATCCATGTTCCCATGATATCATGATTCCTTTTAACGTCTTAATATGTCATGCTCAGTCTATTATCAATTCAGTAGCATAGATGTATATATATCAAAGTGAAGAAAATCATTCATTTCCACTATAGGATGTAAGTAAGCAAACCATATACAAGATTCACCTGAAATTAGTCCACACTTCCTTTATATTGATTTGACCCGGTAATCTCCAATCCCCAGATCTATCATAATAAATAAAATGCACTTATTGCCAACAACTCTTAGAAGTATATGCTAACTTAGTGACTCAAGTTGCATAGTTGCTCGAACTCCTTGATTCGTAAGGGCAAAAAGTCTAATTTGGGTTCTAGGACAAAGTGGTAATTTTATCTAAATTTAACAAGTGGCCCCGAGAGCTTTCTCGGGATTCGGATCAATTTAATTACTTAATCATTAGTCCCATTTGTATGTACCAGGGCTCGAGTGACCCGCGTTCGATTGACTCGGTCGCTGGTTGCTTAAACCATACAAGGGTATTTTTGTAATTTTGCTATCGGCTGTCCAAAAATGTAACCGAGACCGGACCCACATTATTTTCAATCCTTATTCACATTCAAAGTCTAATTTCATGGCCGATCCGTTCGTGTGGTGATTTTAGTCTCAATAAGCTAGAAAATAAGTAGGAGTGGCATTTTGGTAATTATACTCTCCGGTCTCCGAAATCCGAGACCGAGATTTGGCCCACACATTATTTAATTCTAATTTCATTATGGTATGACCAATTTCATGATTCGACTAACGGATGCGGCGATTTAAGTGAGCACATAAATCGGGTTTCTAGAGAGAGAACGCCCAAAAAGACAGTTTTTCGTAGCGTCTTGGGAGTCATTTTCTGTGAGCTACGTAGGTCCCGAGAAAGATCCATTCTGTCTAGGTTCAAGACTTGATGTTTGTCTATAATTTTCATCTTTTGAGAAACGAAATTTGACCCTCCGAACATCAAGATCTAAGGGCCCGAAGTTGACAAAAAATATAGAGAAATATGGAAAAACAGTGTTCATCAGGCCGCAAGTTGTTTTCGTAGCATGATTTTAATAAGTTCAAAACGTCATAGAGCAAATCCATTCCGTCTATGTTTAAGATAAAGTGTTTATGTCAAACTTTCTTTTTTTACAAAATGTAATTTAAGTACCAAAATATCAAGATCTAAGGCTCCAAAGTTGACAAAAAATCTGAAAAATCCAAAAAAAGAAAAACATTTTTCTCAAGGTCACAAGTGACTTTCGTAGCACGATTTCTATGGGTTCTAATGGTCCGAGGGTCGATCCATTCCATCTATTTAGAAGACTAAGTGTCCAACTATGATTTCAAACAATAAAATCTAGATTAAACTATTTAAAACTTTAAGATTTAACAACTCAAACTTAGATAAAAATATGCGTTTATACCTCATTTCTTGCCGAAAAACTTGGTGGCCGAAAATTGTGGCTCGGGCTGCGAATACGGCGGTCTAAACGAAATTCCGGCGTGTCCTAGTGTAGATGGTGATGTAGAGGTGGTGGTGGTGTAATGGTAGAAGGTTGTGATGGAGGAAATAAGAAAGAAGAAGAAGGAAGAGAAGAAGAATAGGAATTGGAGGGAGAGAGAGTGAGAGTGAAATTAGAGAGAGAGAGAGAGAGAGAGAGAGAAAGAGAGAGAGAGTGAGAGTGAAGTTAGAAAGAGAGAAAAAGAGAGAGTGCCGTGAGAGAGGGAGAGAAGTAGGAAGGAATGTCCAAAATGCATGCTTTCATATGTATTATATGGAAGAAAAAAATAATTAAAAAAAAAAAAAAAAATATATATATATATATATATAGATTATAGGATTAATAATTAATTGAGGGAAACACTTCCTATGATTTAAAAAAAAAAAAAGATTATGATTTGAACTATATAGATTTTCATCAGTCAATGGCTCAATTACGTGTGCAAACACAAAAATGCTATGTGATCCCGAGAAACTGTTCCGGTACCGATTTTTGAAATATATGAAAATGGACCGAGTGACTTAGAAAAATATAAGGATCATCATAGCGTGCTCAGATTTCTCATGTGAGTATTTGTTATTAGGCTGGTATTTTAATACGTCCTAAAATTAACGTTTTTAATGAACATAGGTCTCGAAATTGAATTTTCTAAATCGAAAATAAATTAAATTATATGATAATCGTAATTATCCGCGCTATATCTAATTTTAAATAATTAAATCGGAGCAGGATATTACAACTTAGGCCTCTCGAGCAAGCTATAGGAGGCTTAAGCGACCTCCTTAAATGTTCAACAATCTGTTTTGGACAATGGACTGATTTTTGCTGCTCAAGCGAGCTCTTGGCTGCTTGAGCGGCCTGTTAAAAAACAGAATATTTACTTTTTGGTTGCTGGCCTATTTCTTGTCTTTCGGTACATTTAGGGTTACTATTTAAGTCTGGAATTATTTATTGTGATTCATACAAGCATGCATGGATGTTGGATATCGGGTAGGAGATGACCCGACGATTGGATTAGCCCGTGAACTCTACTTAGAGTCATATTCCTCAAGTAAAAAACGGTGAAATAACCAGGTAAAGAGGTGTCACAACGGTCGAAGCGGCCCGTGAACTCTATGATAGGGTGCTCAATGTGGTAGCCCGTGGTGCAAGACCATCGAATTTTGGATGAGTCGCATGACAAGCATAATATCATTGTGGATATTTAGTCGATTATTTCTCTTGTCGTTTATGCATATTATATTGTTGATGTAAGTATGTTTTACTCAGTATGTCGCTATTTTAATATAATTTTCTACTCGAGCTCCAGCTTACATTTTCTATAACCTAATAATTTACAAGTGATGATGTTGACTCGAGGACTTAGACCTCGAGTTTGAAGATAACTCAGCATGGTAGATATGATTTACGTTTTTAGCAATATTAAAATGTTTAGATGTTTTAGTTAGAGGTTTCATACTTTAGTTATTATTTGAGCATTGGGGGTCCGTTATTTGAATTCATGTACTGTTTTGGAGAGATTGTCTATTTGGTTAATATGATAGTTAGCTGGTGCACTTGAAATTTTTATTTATCGTTGGAGATATTGTTATATTTATGTTGTTGTATATTACTTCATTACTTATTTTATATCTTAGAAGTTTGAAGTGTGACACCCCCACACATGAAAGAAATAAGTCTACTCTAGTATTTTTATTTTAGTAGCAATTTTATAATTAATAGTGTATATTTTTTATTCTATATTAACGGTTCCCCTCCCCCAATGGGATAATATAATACCCCCTCATATGGATTATAATTGTCCCGTATTATATATTAATCTCATACTACAAAACGAGAACCAAATGAAGAAAAACACGGGATTAGGCGCCCTTAGTCCAATCCCAGATGCCTAATTTCCGAATCAAACGAGACCTTAGGGTACTAATTATTACGATGAAAGGTTATGCCCACATCTTATTAGGCACTTATTTTTTTATTCTATTTATAAGTGTTTATTATTTTTCCATCTCATCCATTTTTAAAAGGTTATATTTTGGTCCTTTTTTAAAAAATATACCAACATTACCTTTAATTTCAAAAATTGTATAATTTAAGCACTCAACTCCTTAAAAAATGGCATACTAAAATTTTATTATCGTATCAGTTCAAGCACCAAGTAAAATGTGAGATTACTGGATCAAGGTTTGGAGAAAATATTTTCAGTTAGCCCAAAAATATCTCCACTTAACTCGCTGCAAAATATTTTGTTCTTTTGCGATGGTAAATTCACATATCATAGTAAATTTTTATAATTCCAAAATATTTTATTCTTTTGCAATAGTAAATTTACAGAACATAGTAAATTTTTATAACTTCAAAATATTTTGTTTTTTTGCGATGGTAAATTAGTAAATTTTTTTAAATTCTTGCAATTCCAAAATATTTTATTTTTTTGTGATAGTAAATTTACAGATTATGATAAATTTCTATAAAATTTGTCGTATAATGTTCGACCAATATCATCCTGAATGGATACTATAAATAGGAACAACAATAAAATAAATTTCACTCACCGCAGAATCCGAACTATCTTCGATAAATATTATTTAGGATTGACGATGAAATCTCTTCTCTTAACTCACAACACTCAGATTCTGGTAAAGAAGAATAGAAGATTGACAAGTCTACGTCATACTGGAGGACTAATATAAAAAAATTGGATTTAAAAATATAAAGAAATGTAAAAGATATAATTTCGTATAAGGATAAAAAAAATCCGGTGATATTCTCAAGATTCTCGTGAATCACTAAAATAAATTTATTGGAAGTAGTATATTAACAGACTTCGGTAAAAAAGATAATTTTTTGGATCTTAATTTTCATAACCAAAGTTACTAAAACAGATTTCGGTAATTTTTTAAAATATTTCGGTAAATATCTTTTCAATTCTGGTGATATTCTCAAGATTTACTGAAAAGTATTACCATATTTGATTTAATATTTCAAACCTAATTACTGTTATGATTTTATGCCTACTAAATTAGGAATTATATGTTTTAACTTAAGAGATGATAAAAGGGTAAATTAACACTCAAAAGTAATGGCAAAAACGTCAAATTATGTAAAAATGTGATGAAAATATAACTTCAAAAATTGGATGACATGAAAATTTACGCTGTCTGGGTTAATAGGACCCCAATTTAAATTACGCTATTTTTTATAGGGAAATTCGGTAGACCAATAAATTCATCTCAAACTAAATTACAAGTAGAATTTCTAAAAATACTCCTTTAATAAACACGCGATAACATTACATGTTCGTTAGATATAAAAGCGATGATTTCATTAGATAAAGTTACCTGTTAGTATTTATCAGTTAATATTATTTGTCACTTTTAATAAATATCTTAACAAGTAACTTTATCTGTTTTATTAGATCACTATATCTGTTAGTATTTATTAGTCAACATTTATGTTGATTTAAATAGACACCTTAACAAATAATATTATCTATTAGTTTTCGAAATAATAATATTATAACATAAAATTATATGTTTTATTTTTTAATTTGATTAATAAATATATCAAACCAACATATAATGTTATCTGACTAGCTTATTAAGAAAATAATTTTATTTTTTATTTCTGAAATGATAATTTTATTAGATAAAGTTACCTGTTAGTGTTTATTAGTTAACATCTTTTAACAGATATCTTAACAAATAACGTTATTTGTTAGTTTTCGAATTAATAATATTATCAGATAAAATTATCTCTTCGCGTTTAGGGGTAAATCCGTCTATAAAAATGTCTCATGCAAACAATGAATTTTGACTCATAAATTAAATTAAAATGTCCTTAATGGATCAAATCAGTTCAAATTTATCGTTTTACTAATTTTCTATTTGTTATAGTGCTTCGTATTAATTATTATATTTCATAATGCGTGCCCATTAATTATACCTGATAATAATAACTTTTTATATTATAAAGATCAACTGAGGAATTTGTCTATAATCAACTCTAAATCAAACCCAAATCAACCCACGCTTTTTAGCGGGTTCATTTTGACAGCAGTTTGCAATACGCAACCCCAAATCAAACTTCAGTAAAACAGCCGGGGAGGAGAGAGCGTAGAGAGAGAGAGAGAGAGAGAGAGAGAGAGGAAGTTTCTTCACCGAACACCACCACATCCTTAACATCTCCCTTCTATTCCTCACACCCTTTACCGATTCGCATACGATAAGCCCCAACCCACTACTCCTCAACAGGTTTCCAGCTAATC
>JABCMJ010000312.1:0-23571 GCA_014822125.1 Arbutus unedo
CCAAGCTCCTTACGACGCGTAGAACACAAATATGGCCTTGGTTCTTGAAGAGGTTGAGTGAGGAGGGAGAGTTGTGAGCTTGAGAGAAAAAAAAATGGAGGAGATGAGAGAGGTGAGGGGTTCGGCTGATGTAGGGAGAGGGAGGGTGTTATGTTTTAATTTTTTTTTTGCAAGATAAGTCCCACACAATTCTCTACACACCCCATATTTTACTCCTCACACCCAAAACTAATTTTTTTAACCCAAAGTTTAAAAAAAACACATGTAATATACTTTCTTTTACTATTCTTTTAATTAAATTTTGCGGGTTCTTACATATGAGCATTCATGGACATTGGACTTCGATAAGGGATGACCCTCGGTATGAAAGCCCGTAAACTCAACATGGGAGTCTTTGCAATTCCTCTGTTGAAAGACCACGAAACAACCGGGTAAAGAGGTGGCCCAACGATCAGAGTAGCCCATGAACTCTACGACAGGGTCCCCGATGTGGGCTGCCTGCGATGCAAGACCGTCAAAATTATGCATGAGTCGTATGAGAGCATGATAGTGCTGTGAATGTTTAGTCGATTGTTTATATTGTCGTTATGCATATTATATTATTGATGGGAGCATGCTTTACTTAATATGTCGATGTTTTTAATATGACTTCCGACTCGAGCTCTGGCTTTTTTTTGTTTTTTTTGTAGACTAACAACTTACAGGTGATGATATGGAACCAAGGACTTAAAATTTACTTATTAAGATGGTTCAACATGTTTTGTTGGATTTTCTGTTTTAGAGATATTTTCATGTTTAGCGGCTCAGTTAGAAGTATTCACGTTTTAATTATTCATTTGTTCAGGCACTGTGGGCCTATTTTTGGATAGTTCGAATTCGATTTAGACATGATGGATTACTTGTTATGTGATAATTTGATATCATTTATTGAGATTTAATTTAGTTTATTGATTATGGTTATGTTAAGTTTTGGTTTGAGTTATTTTATTACCTATTTCATACCCTACAAGTTTGGGGTGTGACAAAAATAAGCTCAAATCAACCTCCTCTAAGTGAAATGGTGGTACAAAGCTTTAGATATCAACTAATCTTGATAGGGTAGAGAATCTTGAAGGAGTTTTAAAAAATTGAGGTGGAATCAAGGGTTTGGAGTTGGAGGTTGAGAGGGAAGATGAACACTAGACAAGGAAAGAGAGAAGAGAATGTTTTGCGAAATTTTGGACGTATCCCAAAATATCCCGTTTAGGGTTTCAATTCGAGCATGAAAGAAGCTTGAACTATGATGGGCAATCCTGACCAGTCAGGAATGGTCACTGCCTCAAGAATGACCCTAAATCCTAACTAGTTGCTTGTGCCCTAAACGGTCACGATTGGCCACTGCCTCAAAAAGACCCCACATCCTGAACGGTCACCCAAGGTCTCCTATAAACTCTTGATCGGTCAGCCTTCCCTGATTTCCCTACTTACTAAAACCATTCTCTTCGTCCCCAATAACGTGATTCTCATCAACACTAAACACATCATCAATGCCTGAATACTATATAAAGCAAAAGTGACTACACAATTTCATAGTTATCAAGCTCAAAATGACAAATGTACAACAATCTAAACTACAAATAAGTGAGGGTATTTCTCCCAAATTTCATCCTCTCGTCCCCTCACCAACTCCTCTTTGCCTTGGTTTCTCCATAACGCACGAACCAATGGTATCGTCTTGCCTCTCAACACGTGCTCACGAAGGTCAAGAATATGTATCGACTCTTCTCCATAGGACGCATCGACTTCTATTTCAAGTACATGTAACGGATCTGGTTCATATTTTCTCAACATCGGCATATCAAACACATCGTGCAGACTTGATAAATTTGGCGGCAAAGCCAAAAGTTAAGCTACTTCTTTGATTCTGTCAATAATATCAAAAGGCCCAACATAACATGGATAAAGCTTCCCCTTTCGTCTAAATTATGATAAACTTCATCATGGTGATACTTTCAAGAACACATGGTCTGCCACCTCAAATGATAACAGGTGACGACGTCGAACGACTTAATTCTTCTGGTGGCTTTGCATGGTCAGTAACCTCTGGCAAGTCATCCTGACTTGCTTAGTCACCTTCTCTTGAGTGGCTAAAATTTGTTGGCAAATCATCCTCATACTCTTGGTAGTCTCCCCAATCAAGTCCATCTCAACAAAAGTCGTCTCTCGCAACTCGGCTCAACAAATAGGCGATCTAAATGGCCTACCGTACAAAGCCTCAAATGGTGTCATATCGATACTAGATTGATAACTGTTCCTACACACGAACTCAACAAGTTGGAGATGGGCCTCCCAACTAGCCCGAAAGTTCAAAACGCATGCTCGAATCTTATCCCCTAAAATCTAAATCATTCGCTCAGATTGTCGATTTGTCTGAGGATGATAAGTGGTGCTAAACAAAAGATGAGTACCAAGTGCTGCTAGCATGCTCTGCCAAAAATGAGCGATAAACTACAGATCCCTATCAAATACAATGGACACGGGAATCGCATGAAAGTGCATAATCTCACAAATATGCAAATGACTAGGGTTCCTGTGAGGGCCCGAGGTTCGACCTCTCAATTTTATTACTTTAGTTATTTGAGAACTCGTCATTTTAAGTTTAATATTCTGATTGAGGTCTTATTTTAATGGTTTAGAACGTTGGGGCCCGATGCGGAGGTGCTAATGCCGAATTGTAATTATAAAAGGATTAGTGTAATTAATCGAGAGTCTATAGTTCAACACTAATAGTGACAGGGCTACTTTATTCAGTGCGGTAGTTCAACCTTCATTTTTATTAAGAGTTGTGGATGAACAACAGAATGATTCAGAGGCCAAGTCAATGGGAGATCATTTGGGTTAAGGGGAGTAGGTTAATGGTTGGGTTTTTCATGCAAAATAAACGGCTAAGATTTGATGGCAGAGTATATGTATCCGAGTTGTGCCGCGAGAGTGTATTCCGAGGGTCTCATTATTATCGACTCGTTGTACACCCTGGCAGTATGAAGATGTATCAAGATATCTGAAGGCAGTATTGGTGGAAGGGGATGAAACACGACATTGCGCTCTTTGTGTCAAAATATTTAGTGTGTCAGTAGGTCAAAGCGAACCATTAGAGACCAGCCAGGTCATTGCAGCCTTTACCAATGGCTAAGTGGAAGTGGGAACATGTAACTATGGATTAGGTGACTGGGCTTCCTAGGTCGCCCGCGAGGCATGATGTAGTGTGAGTGATTGTTGATAAACTAACCAAGACCGCTCATTTTCTTCCTATCCGTGTGACAGATACTGTAGAGGCACTTAGTAGACTTTACATTTGGGAGGTTGTTCGATTACGTGGAGTGCCAGTGTCTATCATATTGGATTAGGATCTCAGGTTTACTTCTTGATTTTGGTCTAGTCTTCAGGAGGAGCTCGGGACAGACTTGCGTATGAGTTCTGCGTTTCACCCGTGGACAGATGTCCAATCTAAATGTACTAATTAGATTCTTGTGGATATGCTGAAGGCATGTGTCCTAGACTTTCGAGGTTCATGGGAGGATCATTTGGCATTACCAGAGTTTGCCAAAAATAATAGTTGTTGAACTAGCATTGGGATCACAAAGACTCCAAATCGAGTTCACGGACTGCTCCAACCGTCGGGCCATCTCCTACCCAGTAGTTTGACGGTCTTTCATCGAAGGAATCACAAAGACTTCCATGTTGAGTTTACGGGCTATCATACCGAGGGGCCATCCTTTACCCGAAGTTCAATATCCATGCATGCTCATATGTACCATTACTAGTCAAAATCAGACTCAAATAGTAACTCTATGTGGAATGAAAGGCAAGAAATAGGCCGAGTGTATAAAAATTCAGATTTTGTCTTCAATAGGTTACTCGAGTAGATAAAGCCATATATTCAGGTTTAACCTTAAAAATTTTAAAACGTTATAATTTATAAGTAAAGACATTGGGTTCAATGTCGATAGAAACTAAACTCTATAAGCTTTCAAACGATACATAATAGGTTAAAAATAGAATTCGAACAATATATTCGTGTCGGTTCAAATTTGGATACCTTATTTTGAGACACCAAAACTATTTCGTCAAATTCAATCAAAAAACTGATTTTGCTCGGATAACAACAAGATGGAAAATATTTTTTTTTGGGGAATCCCTATGTGTCTAGTTTTCAACAAAATAAACGATGTGCAATTCTGATACTCGTGCTAAAAGTTATGTTCGTTTTACCAAAGTGTGTCAATGCAGACTACACAGGCGTGAATCTATTGCAGCTCGATCACGGATTTTTTTAGAATTATGTACGTTGAATTAGATTTCAAACTTTTAATCCAACATAGTAGACACATAAACCAATACTCAGTAAACTTTTTAGAAATTTTAGAGTTTTAGAACCACCCTAACGGAATTTTCCACAATCAGATCATCACAGTGCTCTGTTTTTTCAGAGTGAGTTATTTGCAAAATAACTTCATTTTGGGCTTCGTTTCTACGATCTAACTATCCAAATCATGCCAAAATCTACACAAAACATGCCTGATTCGATCTCACATCAAAAATAATATATATATCATCGAATTAAACATGATCTACGCAATATCTCAATGTAAGTCAATATGAAATCTTACCTCAAACGACAAAAAAATGCATAAAGGATAAAGTAGTCGAAAGGCCTATGAATACTCCATGTATAAGGCTGTTCTCAAACTGTATGCAAAACTCTCGATGTACTTTACAACTCTCTAGTTGATCACGTCGTACGAATCATTCATCTAGGCACCGATTCTCCCTCCTCAAGTTTTTAGGTTTAGAGATCTCTTAATAAAAAAAGCTGCATTATTTTAATATAAACTGATTTTAGTGTTTTCTAATCCTCATATAATTAAAATTTGATTAATTACACTAACCCCCTTCAAGTCCCTAACACTCTCACATCACGCCCCAACGTTTTAAACTGTGAGGACCCGGAATATTATTTTATTTGAATGATTTATTAATTGCCTGAAATTCGATTTAACGTTAGTTTTATGCATGTATAATGAATTGGAATTTATGTGTGGTGTGTGTTAGATAAGGGGCTTGTGGTTGATATATGTTAGATAAGGGGCTTATGGTTGATATGTGTTACACTTGGGAGAGGTAAGTGTAATTGGGGCTTCAAAAAGTCTTACATTAGATTTTTTTTTAGGAAAACAAATCTCATTTTTCCCACTCCTTTCCTCTCTCTACTCCCACCACTCTCGCTCTCTCAAAACCTCTCCTCAAATCTTTTCTCCCACATCAAATTCGTCTTGGGACCTTCAAGAATCAGTCATGTTCGGAGGATATTTCAAGCTTGATCCTATTTATTTGCTTGGAGGAGGAATATTCAAAGATTTCTTGATTTGGGGGTTAGGCCTTGCTTTTGAAGCTCAAATCCTTCGATTCGACACTCTAGATAGGGATCTCTTACGTCTCTTATGCGTGTATGACTTATTTTTGGTGGTGTACGAGTTTGGGTGTTGGTTTCGAGTTTAAAAATTAAAGTTGAGAAAAAACAAAATCTGCAGAAATCGCGCATTAGTCAGTCCCTGCTACTACCGGTAATAGTGTCTGTATTACCGGAATATAGGTATTTCGTTTTCGGGAGTTTTCGGACAGTCCCTGCTATTACCAGTAATAGTGTCCGTATTACCAATAATACATTATTTCATTTTCAGGCAGTGTCCTGTATTACTAGTAATAGTGTCTGTATTATCGGTAATTCAGTATTTCATTTTCGAGCAGTGTTTTGTATTACCGATAATAGTATCTGTATTACCGGTAATAGTGCCTGTATTACTGGTAATTTTGTGCTTTATTCTTAATGAAATCATTATTGAAAATTTGAGTTATTGACTTCTAAGGTTGATGTTTGCATCTATTCCTTGGGCATATTTCTAGGATTCCTAGAACATGATAACAACACAATATGTTATGAATTTAAGACAATGACTACGAGGCATGAGCAATACTTGGGAGTTTAAACTAATGAAATGAAATTTGCTATGTGACACGTGACATGCGTGGAGCACTTGAACAACACGAGGTGCGAACTAGACTCCTTGAGAGGAATGCTAGGGTGATTGTACTAGACTCCTACGGGAATGCTAGGAAGGCCTTGAACTACACTCCCCGAAGGGAATGCTAGGAGTGATGAACTAGTTCCCTATGGGATTACTAGGTAAAAAAATGGAAATGCATGACCTAATTGACGTTATTACATGACATGATTCATCTTTAGCCCTAAACTTGAATTTGTTTATCATCTCGCTACTAGTGGATATTTATGTTCACTTGTCATACCATACATTTTATATCCACGTAAAATTGGTAAAGATTTCTCTAGGCTTGTTAGCTTAGTTCCTCTATTTTCTTTTCAGGTACAACTCCAGATGTTATGTTTAGCATCGTTTGGCATGGGTACTTGGACTGTTGCACAATTTTTGAAGAGTCTTATACATAGAGTTATTTATCATCTTTTACTTAACCGTTTTTGAGAAGATGTATTGTAACTCTATCTTATTTTTTTATGACATACTCAATGTAGTATTTTGAAAACTCTTATTTCATGTAAATGATCATCGGGAGGGGGTGACTCACTATGTACTTATGATCAAACTAGAATACTTATCTCCTTACGCATGGATATTTTAAGGAGGATTTCATTGAGCGTTTGGCAAGAGTTCTTTAATACTACTTATTTATTTAATTAGTTCTGTTTTGAAATTTGAGAGCGTGACAACTTAGTGTCAGAGCTCTCGTTAGAATACCTTGAGACCATGGGGAGACACTTAGTTTCATGGGTTCAAAATTTTGTGTTTTTTGCAGGACTTGTGTGTGCTTGTGTGTATGGCATTCATAGACATTGCATTTACTATTATGTTGTGTTATGTAGTGTTGTTGACCCATGTTGGGGATATTGGAGGTTTTTACCTCATAGTAATAGTCATTGGACTTGATAGTTTTATATTTTCTTTATATTGTAGCTCTATGCCTCCAAGACGTGGGGTAAGATTGGATGGGCCCCGAGGCCGAGGTTGAGGTCAGTCAATGGAGAGAAGCTCCCCACGAGGAAGTTCACAAGGGGGTAGAGCAGAACGTAGAACCACCTGTAGTTCCGGGTAGCTTTGCAAGAGAGTTTGTTGCGGCTGTCGCCGAATCAAACCTTTTAAATCCGGCCGCTAGAGCTAGTGCTAGTAATCGAGCCATTGACGCGAAGAGGGAGTTTCATTGCCTAAATCCTCCACAGTTCGACGGAGAGGGTGGTGACTTTCTCGCAGCCAACCATTGGCTCACTGAGATTCGAAAGTTGTTCCATGCATTGATGATAGAGGAGGATGACCTTAGGGTCCGTATTGTAACTTGTCAACTTACCGGCGAAGCTAGCGAGTGGTGGGAATCAATTCAAGGGGCAAGGAAAGATGCAAGGAGGGCCGCTAGATCGGCAACCCAAGCAAATCAGCCGGATGTGGAGAATCTTACTTAGGCCTAGTTTAAGGGTCTTTTTGAGGACCAATACTTTTCAGAGTTATATCTTGAGCAATTGAGAGAACAGTTCAACAAGTTGGAGCAAGGTACTATGATGGTTTTGGAATATGCTTCAAAATTTCAATCTTTATCCTATTTTGCACCAGAGTTGGAGACTTCGAAAAACTGAAAATGCCATAGGTTTGAGAAGGGTCTTCACTCTTCTGTCAAGAGGCTTGTAGTGAGCCAACACAAGATAAGATTTTCTAAAATTGTGGAGTGCACGAAAAGCGAAAAGCGTAAAGCTACCGCAAGATGCGCAACATAATATGAGGGCTTGGGAACCAAGGCAACCCAGTGTCAGTTTAGGCTCTCCGTCAGGTAGTTCGGGAAGTCAAGCGCGCAAGAGGCAAAGGGAGCAATTTTGGGCACCTTAGGGCCAATGGAACCTTAGGCCGCTTACTTCTTCTAACACTCGGGGTAATGTCACTTCTAGACCACATGTCGTTTGTCACCGATGCAATCAACCCGGCCACATTCGTAGTCAGTATACCGTGCCTCAGAAGGCTTGCTATACTTATGGCAAGACAGACCATATGGTGAGAAATTATCCTCAAGGGACTAGGGTACGCAGTGAGGCGGGATCCATACAACAATCTGGGTATGGATAGGGCCGTGAGCAACAACAACAATTCCGAGGTACTTAGAAACAACAACAGTCCCACTACCGTTAGACCACTTCCGGTCAGGGCTCTCAATCTAATAGTGAGCAAGTTCATCAGTATCACTTCAGGGTTCCGGATAGAGGGGAGGACATTCCCAGGGCCAACACACTCAGGGGAGAGTTTTCAATATCTCATCTGTTGTTCCACCATCTACTTCTCAGGGGCCCGATACATCCGTTGTGAGGGGTACATTCCTGTTATTCAACTCTTTTGCTATGGCTCTGTTTGATTCTTGAGCATCACATTCATTTATTGCTACATCATTTGTGTGTGCTTTGAAGTTAGAAATTGACTTCCTTGACCTGCCACTATTCATTGAGACTCCTCTTGGACATAGATGGGCACTCGGTCATGTCTGTAGAGATTGTGATCTTGTTATTCTCGACCATAACTTCAAGTTTGACTTTATTGTCCTGGACATGTCGGGATTCGACCTTATCCTTGGTCTGGATTGGCTTTCCACATTTCACGCCACTATTGAGGATTACGACTTTGACTTGCAATATCACCCGAGAAAGGCCAATATGGTAGCAGATGCCTCGAGTCAAAAATTGACAAACCTAGCGAGTTTGGCAATCCATGAGAGGAAGATGATTGCTTTGAGTTCTTTGGGGAACGTAAAGAGCTGTTGGAGCGATACTTGTGTGGGTCTCAAGAGAGAGAGAGAGAGAGAGAGAGATTCTATTTATGCCTTATTAGCAAGTCTAATGTTGGACGAGAATGTGACCAAACACAAAGATTTGCCTTTGATCGCTTATGATTTCCCGGATGTGTTCCTGAAAGATTTACCTGGTTTACCTCTTGAGAGAGAAGTCGAGTTCACGATAGACCTACTTCCCGGTACCACCCTTATTTCGATACCTCTTGAAGGAGTTGAAAATACAGTTGCAAGAGTTGTAGGACTTGGGTTTTATTCGTCCTAGTAGTTCACCATGGGGAGGACCAGCCTTGTTTGCGTAGAAGAAAGTTGGTTCATTGCGTTTATGTATCGACTATCAGAAGCTAAACCATGTCACTCTGAAGAACAAGTATCCAATGCCGAGGATTGACGATTTATTTGACCAACTTTGAGGTGCGATGTGTTTTTCGAAGATTGACTTGAGGTCGGGCTATCACCAACTAATGGTGCGGAAAGAGGACATTCCGAAAACTTCCTTTCGCACACGCTATGGGCACTACGAGTTCGTGGTTATGCCGTTTGGATTGATGAATGCACCAGTAATATTTATGGATCTTATGAACCATATCTTTTGTAGGTACCTAGACTGATTTGTTGTAGTATTTGTTTGTGACATTTTGGTTTATTCACCTACTAAAGAGGAGCATCAGTCTCATCTTGCTATTATTCTTGAGATTTTGAGAGAGCATTGCTTGTATGCCAAACTTAATAAGTGCAAGTTTTGGTTATCTAAGGTTAAGTTTCTAGGACATGTAGTTTTGAAGAAGGGTGTGTCCATTGATCCAGGAAAGATAGAGTTTGTCATGAGTTGGCAACCATTGAAGAACGTCTTCAAGATCCATAGTTTCTTGAGTTTAGCCGAGTATTACTGTCGATTTGTGCTTGACTTTTCTGAACTAGCAGCTCCAATGACACGATTGACACGTAAAGAGACACATTTTGTGTGGGATAATGCTTGTGAGGCGGCATTTAAGGAGTTGAAGCAACGATTAACTAGTGCACCAGTCCTGATTGTACCTGAGCGGGGAGTTGGCTACGCCGTGTATGGTGATGCTTCAAAAGAGGGACTTGGGTGCGTGCTGAAGCAAAGGGGAAGAGTGGTAGCATATGGGTCGCGACAATTGAAGATTCACGAACGAATTTACCCTACACATGATTTGGAACTTGTAGCCATTGTTTTTGTCTTGAAGATTTGGTGACACTACCTTTATGGTGAGAAATTCAAAGTCTTCTCCAATCACAAGAGTTTGAAGTACTTGGTCTCCCAGAAAGAGTTGAATTTGCGACATCATCCGTGGATGGAGTATATTGAGGATTTGGACTTTGACTTGCAATATCACCCGAGAAAGGCCAATATCGTAGCAGATGCCTTGAGTCAAAAATTGACAAACCTAGCGAGTTTGGCGATCCATGAGTGGAAGATGATGCAAGAATTGGGGCTTTATGCGATACACTTTGAAGAAGTTCAGGATGGTGTCACTTTGTGTAATTTGACGATTCAATCGACGTTATCAACTCGAGTGGTTGATGCCCAATTACAGGATGAGAAAACGGATGAGTTACGCAAGAGATTCTTTAGTGATAATGCAAGGGATTGATGGATAATACATGCCAATCGGAGCCTACGTTTTCAAGGGAAGTTATTTGTACCCATTTCGTGTTGGGAGGATATTTTGAGAGAGTTTTACCATTCACCGTTAGCCGTTCATCTGGGAGGGACAAAGATATATTATGACTTGCGTCGACAATTTTGGTGGGTTGGGATAAAACGAGATGTGGTTAACTTTGTAGCACTATTTCTCACATGCCAACAAGTGAAGGAGGAACATCAACGACCTGCTGGAGAGTTGCAACCACTACCTGTGGCGAAGTGGAAGTGGGAGAATGTCATTATGGATTTTGTTTCACGTCTACCGAGGTCACCGAAGGGTCATGATGCCATATGGGTCATTGTGGATCGATTGACTAAAACCGCACATTTCTTACCAATTCGAGTGACCGATTCAATTGAGACACTTAGTCATTTGTACATTCGGGAGATAATCCGACTTCATGGGATTCCGGTTTCGATAGTGTCCGATAGGGATCCGCAGTTTACCGCACATTTTTGGCAGAGCCTACAAGCAACGCTTGGTACCTATCTTTTATTTAGCACTACTTATCACCCTTAGACAAATGGGTAATCTGAACGGACGATTCAAATATTGGAGGATATACTTCGGGCTTGCATGGTGGATTTTCAAGGTAGCTGGGAGGACCACTACCTCTCATGGAATTTGCGTATAATAATAGTTATTAGTCAAGTATTGAGATGGAACCTTATGACGCCTTGTATGGGAGACCTTGTCGGTCACCTGTGTGTTGGACCGAATTGGGGGAGATGACTTTTCTCAGGCCAAACTTGATTGGAGAGACTACCAAGAGCATGAGAGTGATTTGCCAACGACTTTTGGCCAAACAAAAAGTGACAACTTAGCAAGTTAAGATAATACATCAGAGATTACTTACCGCCCAGAGTCGACAGAAGAGTTATGCTGATTGTCGTCGTCGCCCACTTTCATTTGAGGTGGGGAATCATGTATTTTTAAAGGTGTCACCGAGACGGGGTTTATCATGATTTGGGCGAAAGGGAAAGCTTTTCACGCGATATATTGGGCTATTTGATATCATCGAGAGGGCAGTGAAGGTCACATATCGTTTA
Organism: Arbutus unedo; assembly: GCA_014822125.1. Taxonomy (NCBI): domain Eukaryota; kingdom Viridiplantae; phylum Streptophyta; class Magnoliopsida; order Ericales; family Ericaceae; genus Arbutus; species Arbutus unedo. Next base: position 11,615 of record JABCMJ010000312.1, read on the forward strand.
GCGTTACCATAAAAGTTGTCGGGTGTGCACGATGTGTTTCATGTGTCGATGTTAAGAAAATACAGATCAGATCCTTCGCATATTTTGGAATGGTCCGAACTTGAGCTAGAAGCCTACGCATCGTATGGAGAGGAGCCAATACGTATCCTAGATTCTCGGGAGCAAGTGTTAAGGGGTAAGACTATACCATTGGTTCGGGTATTGTGCAGCAACCAAGGCAAAGAAGACTTGACTTGGGAACGTGAGGACGAAGTTAGGGAGAAATATCTCCATTTATTTACGGTTTGATTGTGTATTTCATTTAGACTTGATAGTCATTGAATTGTGATAAGTACTATATTGGCATTGTTAAGGCTTGAGTCGATTCAATGTTTTACTAGTTTTGTGGACTTGTTCACTAGTTCTATCAATATGCTTTAGGCATTGTTGAATTGAATTGAATTCTGCTTTATGAGCCATTTTAATTTCATGGACAAAATTCTTTTAAGGAGGGCAGAATGTGAGGTCCCGGAATATTATTCTTTTAAGGGTGATTGTACTAGACTCCTACGGGAATGCTATGAAGGCCTTGAACTACAGTCCCCGAACGGAATGCTAGGAGTAATCAACTAGTCCCCTACGGGATTACTAAGTATAAAAATGAAAATGCACGACAACATAATTGATTGGATTAGTAACCTACAAAGTGTGATAAATTGTTCTTTAACGAACTAGTTGACGTTATTGACGTTATTACATGACATGATTCATCTTTAGCCCTTAACTTGAATTCGTTTATGATCTCGCTACTATTGGATATTTATGTTCACTTGTCATACCATACATTTCATATCCACGTAAGATTGGTATAGATTTCTCTATTAGACTTGTTAGCTCAGTTCCTCTATTTTCTTTTCAGGTACAATTTCGGACGTTTAACATCGTTTGGCATAGGTGCTTGGACTGTTGCATAATTTTTGAAGAGTCTCATACATGAAGTTATTTAGCATCTTTTACTTAACCGTTTCATGTAAATGGTCATTGGGATGGGGTGACCCACTATGTACTTTATGATCAAACTAGAACACTTATCTCCTTATTCATGGATATTTTAAGGAGGATTTTCATTGAGCCTTTGGTAAGGATTCTTTAATACCTACTTATTTATTTAATTAGTTATGTTTTAAAATTTGAGGACATGACATGGAGTTAATTGTGCAAAATGTTATTAAATCTTTCTTTCAATGAGGAAGTAAAATGTCATTCACTTACATGTAATTCTTCGCATAGCGGGTCAATCAAGTTCTTCTTCTTTTCACAGCAATGAGAAGTCTTGTAAAAGTCTGCTATGTGAGGGCATTGACCACCATTGTTTATTGCCTAAATTTATTTTGATATATTTTATGAGTATAAATTCTAAATAATATATTAAAATTCTGAATGTATAATATAATGTATAGTACAAGAAACTAATTACCTAAATTGACATAGCAGTCGGAAAAGATCGTGTCCCCATAGTGTGATTGTATGGTAAGTTTGCTCGACTTTTCTTGTTTTGTTCTGCTCTTGCCTACAATGTAACTTGCATATCTATTATGAAAAATTATACTAAAAGAAGTTGATCATTGTTGTTTCAAATAAAATTTTATCTGTTTATCAAAATTTTTCCATATTGTATCGATCATCCATAACCAGTCTTCATTACTAACTCCTTTATATGGCTTGCCGTATAGGTTATGACTAGCTTCCACCAACGCTTCATAGTGTTCCTGCATCTTGTGGCACTAGCTTCTGTATAATTTTTGACACTTATCATTGATGGCACATGAAACATTCTCTTTCTCATCATATTCGAGTATTTTAAGTTTGTCCTGCATGCAACCATAGAACTTATAACCTTTTTTTATTACTTCGTGTATAGCCAAAGAAACAACAAGATCTAGAATTGGAGCAGAAAGTTCAACAAAAACATGATAGATATACATTACATATAATGCAACAGCTCCACTAAGTTTTAAAAAACAGATCATAGAGGACACAAGAGGAAATACCAAATGAAAGAAGTCTCAGGGACTGATTGAAGGATGACTAGTTTTTCTAGTGTATAGCATGGGCTTTGCTACAGGAGAAGTTATATGGAAAGGTATTTGGTAATGCTCTGAGCCTAGCTGCCATGGCATTCCCCGTACAATTTTTGTCTATATATTCATGTTTTTGGCTACACTTTGAAGTATCTTGTAATTATGGAAGGTATGCCTTTCTGCATGACTTGTTCTTTGCAATGAATCTCTCATTTACCCACCAAATTATAAGGAACATTCTGAGGAATGAATATTGATAGCACAGGTTCCCATTCCATGTAATTAATAGTTCCATGACAAAAGTTGGGTGTTTAAACAAAAACCCAGAAAACTTGAATAATCCATCAACCTCTCTAGCATTCCTTCACTTGCCCTGTTTTTCAAGGAAGTCTATAGTTCTCTTCCTCAAAATTTGGCCGTAGTCCTCAGTGTATTAAGATAATTTCTTCCTATAGCATTTGTAGGCTGTGTAGTTTTTCTTCCTGTCATTTCTTCAAGTAGTCCTTATGTAATGACATTAGCATATTGTTTAGTCCTCAATGCACTAAACATTCATATCTTGGATCGGTAGATGAAGGAAAATATCAAATAAGTGAAAACAAAAGCACAACAAACATTCATATCGTGGGTTGTTTCATCTGTGTCGTACTGTGGCCCTAAGGGGTGGTGTTTTCAATTGACTATGTCTGCAATTGTTTTTTCTAGCACTTGAATGCAACAATTTGGTTTTCACACACAAACCAATGAAAACCAACCAACCACACGACTCTATCTAAAACAACAAGAATTTAAAATTCCCCAACTGCAGCTCTCTGAACAACAATAGCCTTCACACGAGAAGACCAAATTAACCTTGACATACTAAAGAATAGCAACAAAAATTGCAGCAACAGCAGTAGGGCAGTAACAAAAGAAACAAGATCAATGCAGCAGCAACAGGTCGTCATTAAATACACAAGTTTGCACACATTCTAACTATCAAATAGGCTCATTCCATATTCACATATGTTGAATACAATAACCTAGTGACAATGCAAAATATCCAAACAAAACAAAGTTATAGAAACAGAGGCAGTAGCATCAGCTTTAGAAACATGACCAACATCAGCTTTAGAAGCAGATACAACAAAACTTTTAGCATAATGTACATATTTCAACATTAATTTGGCATAATGTATATTAGCTTTAGGAACAGAGACACAAGTATATCTGTCAATAAAAATATTACCCATGTAGCTTGAATGATGGGTGCTTTAAGGGCATGAGGAATATCATCTCATTTTGTCATGTCTTTCAATGGTGCAACCATCCTAATTTGTACACCAAGCCAGTTGATAAACTTTGTTGCATAAATCTCAACTGACGCTCCTACCTCTAGAGGAACCTCTACAACAAGTTTGGTGCTACCAATAATATAAATTAAGCGTTCAGCGTTTATTCCTCGAGTTGCACCTCGAACACGATTTGAGGTAGGAGTTGAAAATATATAACATGAGTAGAATGTTTATGATATGATTGAACTAAGGAAAATATATGACAATGTTGCACCATTTTTTATTAAAATGTACCTCTAACCCTTTGTGATGCTAAAGAACTTATCATTTGGTCAATAGTATTGGGATGCGTCAACTCAAGGATTTATCATCTGGTGTTGAGGGGGAGTCAATGACTTGAAGTTGATAAATATATTATACTCTTTTTCCTTGGTCTAAGGTTTTGTCCCGTTGAGTTTTCCTAAGCAAGGTTTTAATGAGGTAATCTGAAGATATTTAACAAGACACTAGAATGTTGTACTCTTTTTCCTTCGCCAAAGATTTTTTTCACTGGATTTTCCTTGGCAAAGTTTTAAGGAGGCATATTCTTATTTGTATTATCATCAAAGGGGGAGTGTTATGAATTAGTGGATGAAAAGTCCAAATATGGGTGAGTGTTGGGGGACACCTTAAATGCTAAGGTTCCCTAACACTAAATACTCTATCTCCCTTTTACTCTATATAAGTAAATGTAACCAATGAAAAGAACGGACTTCGGAAGAAATCGGGAGAATAAAAGTTTACAGAAAAGTGGAGAAAGTTCAGAAGGTAAAACATTGAATAAAATTATATAGGTCCTGAAGATCTATTTTGTTTTTTATAGTTCTTGAAGTAACTATCTTTCTATATCTTGTGGGTTTAGTACTTATTTTATATTCTGCAAAATTATTTAATATCTGCACTATTTTTAGAATAGTGTTAATCTATATTCTTTATAACAAACGAACCAGGCTGCTCTGCATTACCCACAACGATATCGTTTTAGCGTGCAAAATACTGATTGAAATTTATTTGGTCAGTATTTTGCGGGTCAAAATGACATCATTTTGACGCGCAATAGAAGTTGCTGTGCATTGTGCACAACAGCCTCCCCAATTCGATAACAAAATAAGAGATCTTTGAAAAATGTGCACTTGTGTATTAATTTTTTTTTTTAAACTTTGGATGGTTAGAATTCATTTTCATTTTCATTTTGATTCAATGAATATGATTAAACAAGGAAAGTGTTATTAAGGACAAATTTGAATCATACATTACTAAACAGATAGAAAATACAAGATAAATAGTCTATAAAATACATGAGTTAAGACAACGCAATGCATATATTTATTAGACATATTGACCAAAGATCAAGTGTAATATATATTCTTATTAGTTTAATATTTAAAATGTTTAAAAATTAAAAAAATTAGAAAATATAAAAAATGGACTTATTATTGTATTTATTAATTGATTTTAATTTTTGTACATCTATATAACAAAACAAAGTGATTTTTGAAAAATGTAAACTAACATACTAATTTTTTTTTTAAAACTTTGGATGGTTAGTATTCTCACCTTGATTCAATGAATATGATCAAAAAAGAAAGTTCTATTGGGACAAGTTTGAATTACATTGCTAAAAAGATAGAAAATGCAAGATAAGTTGGTGTATAAAATAGATGAGTTAAGACAAAGAAATTCATATATATTTCCTGACCTTTTGACTAAGATCAAGTGTAGTATCTATTCTTATTAGTTTAATATTTGATATGTTCAAAATTTTAAAAACAATTTAGAAAAAATAATGTTACTTAAGTTAGACTGCTTAATTGGATGTTACATATGATTTTCTTGTAAAAAAATAGATAGGATTTTAGAGAGTTTGGTATTTATTTTATTTAATTTTTTGTTACGATAATTGATTTCTCCATATCTAATTAATATAATAGATTGGTTAGTGTGAGTTTTTTAAAATTCATATCAAATACCTTTCTGCCAAAAATTTTAATATTTAATCTAATGCCTATAATTTTGGGCAATCCGCTAGTATAATTACAAAATAAAGTCTTAACGAGAGAAAAAAAATGAGAAAGCTACGGATTTGTTTTATGCGTTATTTATTATATATACCGACAGCGGCGAATTCTATAATTATATGAGAGTGGTTTATCTTTAATTTTTACGAAATTTTATGGTCAGCTGTTATCCTGATCAGAATGAATGTGGACAGTACGTATTATAACATTATAAATTATTTTGTCTAGTTACGAATATATTTAATTAGTACTAGCTAGTTAAGAAAAGTTATGATCAAATTAGACAAATATTATGTGAAAATTATGTCGAAGGGTTCCCCAACATAAAAGATTCCTAGCCATTCATAAATCTGATATTACTGAGACGACAGCTGTCTCTTTATTTAGGAGAGTTATAATACAATTTTTTATAGTACGAGAGTAATACAAACAGAATAATATAATTTTATTTACTGTATTTTTAAAATTATAAAAAATTGTACTACAACATTCCTGAATTCCTTTTTATTTGCATAGCCGATATATAATCTAGTTTCTATTTTTTTTGGTCAACTGATAAGTGTCTTCGGCCTCATCTGCCCTGACCTTTCTATTTGATTATTTTTCTTCTTTATGTGATTTGTTTTTTGTATTTTTTGTTGATCGACTGGCAAAAGTATCGCTAATGTGCTGGCCAAATCAGTATTTAATTGAAACTGAAATTTGCCTCAAGAATTTAGAAAACTAGTAGAGCGGTAAGACAGAATATCTATTCACGAAGAATAGTAGAAAGGTTATCACATGACTTGAGTTGTAGTGTTTCGGACGCTAACCTTAAATTTGAAAATTTTTAATGTCTAAAATTACAAAGAACTCAAGAATTGATTAAATAAATAAAGTAGGCTAGATCTTCGAAATCCTTCCATCCTATATTTTAGGTAACAACATCTTCTCATTTTATAACTCAATTGAGGATTCAGATTAGAGAATCTCGATCGGAAGATCATTCAATGAAAAATAGTTTTATTCTAAAGATGTATTCAAAACTAATTCTCATTTAATAAAAATAAGTCAAATCATAGGAGGACATCGACCCAGGTATAAATCTTACCAAATTAATGGTAACGATTGAGCAAGAGCATAACACTCATTGTTTGGTTTAAAAAGTGAGAACTTGAATCGGTTTGAATCAACAGTAAAAAATAATTGAGAAGATGTTGAGATCATAGATCATAGGATGAAATTCATCTTCAAATCTTACTGAAAAGATTTAGCCTATTATATTGAAGACAAAAGTTAAATAATTAATTAAAAACGTCTAACCAAATTTGACGAATGAATAAACTCAACAATCTTTCCAATGAATCTTGAAATCGAAGTACCTGAATTAATTGACCGAATAATTGAATCTTCAAAATTTAAAAGTAAAATTGCTAAAAGTTTATTACTAGAACAAAAAAACCTAATTAAGAATCGTGACTGGCCACGAATGAAACTCGTTACGCCCTTTCGAAATAGACTAGTTTAGGGATTTTCTATCAACATATTTGATATTAGAGTGCGAAAATAAAATTTACTTCCAGAGTTTAGTGCATAAAGTAAAGTGCAGTAATATAACTCTTATGGGCTTATAAACCATGATTATGGCCCAAAATTCCGACCGGTCAAGCAAATAAACATTACAATTAAAGTCATGCTACATCAAAATATGACAAGTCTTGATGACAAAAGATAACTTTAATTTCAATACAATTTTGCAGAATTTCAAGTATGATCAGCATCATTATCAAAACTTGTTGCATCAACAATTATATTAGTACTATGCTAGTGTGAGTCTAGATATGATAAGTTTACTAACTTCTATGTCAACATAACCTGCACTTTTAAAATTCATTATAATCAAATAATAACATTATGTGATATGTGAATTCAGCTTTTAGGTTTACACTGTACTCATGCATGTATGATAACATTGAATGATTTATGGCAACACCGGTAAATAAGGGAGTCAACTTAATTATATAGTCGGTGTGATATCACCCGTTGGATTATCTGGTTAATAATCTCCACCCTTATATTTCACCTCATCGTTAGAATCTTATTCTGCTCCTTGGTGGACGGGGCACCGTATCAGATTCTATTGCCACAACATAATGTTTTCATGATGTCATGATTCTTTTTAAAGTCTTAATATGTCATGGTCAGTCTAATATCAGTTTAATAGCATAGATGTACATATAGCAAAGTGACGAATCATTCATTTCTACTATAGGATGTAAGCTAGCAAGTCATATACGAGACTCATTTGAAGTTAGTCCACACTTTCTTTATATTAATTCGACTTTATGATCTCCAATTCCCAGATCTTTTTCCTTGCTGAAAAGTTTGGTGGCTGAAATTAGTAGCTCAAGCTGCGAATACGGTAGTCTAGACAGAACTCCAGTGTGTCATAGTGTAGGTGGCGATGTAGAGGTGGTGGTGGTGTAGTGGTAGAAGGTGGTGATGAAGAAAAATAAAAAAGAAGAAAAGGAAATAGAACTACCTAGAATTTGAGAGAGAGAGAGAGAGAGAGAGAGAGAGAGAGAGAGAGAGAGCAACCAGGGGAAAGAACACTCAAAAGAAAGTTAAATGCATACTTGTATATTTATGCATGTATAGTGCATTAATTGGAAAGAAGAAAACAAATGAAAAAATATAGATTATAGGATTAATAATGAAATGAGAGGAACACTATCCATGATTTAAGGAAAAGGAGATTGAATTTGATTTGATGGATCTCCATAAGTCAATGGCTTGATCACGTGCATAAGCGCGAAACGCTACGTGATCTCAAAAAATTGTTCCAATATCGATTTTTGAAAAATATGAAAATAGACCGGGTGACGTAGAAAAATACAAAGATCATCATAGCATGCTTGAGTTTTTCGTGTGAGTATTCATTATTTGGCCGACATCTCAATACATCCTAAGATTAACATTCATAATGATTATATGTCCCGAAATCAAATTTTCTAAATTTGAAAAAAAAAAAAAGAGAAGATTATGTGATAACTGTAATCATCATCATTATTTCTAAATTTAAAAAATTAAATTGGATCGATGTATTACAAGAAAACTAATGCTAAAGAATCTAAGTAATTGAATGTAAGCTTCCTAGGTCTTTGAATAGGGAAAACTTAAGGGAAGGTTTCCTAATTTTGATGGAAAACAAATAACGGAATTAAATTGAATAAAACAAAAAGAAACAAGAACAATGCTGATACGCACGCGCTTGATCGGTCAGGCTTCACCTCTGACCGGTCACATGAAGGTCTGACTTCCTTCGATGCAACTGCCTGATCGGTCACCCCTATGGCGTGACTAGTCACTACTAAATTTTTGGTGGTTTTGACCTGACTAGTCACCCTTTTTGCTTAATGCGTGTGACTGATTACGCTTCCTTCTGTTGCCTTTTTCTTTCTCATTTGACCATTCCTACCAATTCTTGTTTTTTATGTCTTGACTTCTTCAATTGTCTATGCGTTTCGCATTACCCTCAAGTGTCGGGATCTTTTCCAGCATTCGGAATTCACAATTTTATTGCCAAAATACTTTTTTATTCATAGAAAACTTAAAATTGGACAAGAACTACTCAACATGCATTATTCGATAAAATTGACGTTTAAATACCGCACGTACACCTAATAGGAACACGTTGGGCCATTATAAGAGTTGTATTACGGTCTCAACATTTGTCTTTCGTCAATTTTTTGTAGACTATTGGTTTGTCTCGACGAGAGATTTCAAAAAATTTATAAATAATGGACCAAATTTAAAAAAATTCAGAAAAGATAAAAATAATTAAAAAAATATTTTTTTATTTATTCTTCATATTTAGTGATATTTTGTTAGTTTTTTTTTCTCAGCAAAATAAAAATATATTAAACTTTGAAGGAGGAAAAAAATTACAAAGATTAATATTGGATCTCTGCACTTAGGCACAAATGTCAGACCAAGACCCAAAATAAAAGGGAAAAACTAACCAAAAGATGGTTACAAGCCAACTACTAGGTTAGGGAGAAAAAAGGACAACAAGTGAGAAACCGTAGGTCCAAAAGCTCCAAGCACGTATCCTTTTTATCTGGTCCATTGAATACTTGATGTTTTCATCAAAAGTTCAATTCTCCTGTTGTAACGCCGCAATTTTTTGAGATATTAATTAAAATAATTTATTTAATTATTTGATTAATTAAAACATAGAGTATAGAAATTTTTTTTTATTATTTAATTTAAAACAATAAAAAATATGATAAATTGGAGTTTTAATATGCAGAAGTGAAATTGACAGAAATACCACTTGTAATTTATATTTAGGCTAGTTTTTACTAGCCTAGAGTTACAATAGCTATGAATATCCATCATTCACTGTTGCATCCTCCCTTAATGCTATTAAACTGTCCAAGAAAACTGATCTCCCCGAAATGGCAAACATCTAAAAGCAATTCATGGAGAAAGGGAAAATGATTTGGTGTCACTCACTCTACCTTCACTCGTGCACACTCAAAATCTCAACAGTCCAAATAAAGGTAAATGCAAACTAAATATAAATGGCTAAATAGATAATTAAAAAACAGATTTAAAATAATTTTTTTTTCCAAATTCCGGGTCGTTACACCTGTAATGAATACGCAGATTTAACTGAACAGGCGAGATCATTAGAACTGTCCCAAATTAGTTTGTCATCTCTGGAATTATCTAGATTAGTGGTAGCTAGACACTGCATGATTTCCTAAAGCTCAGCTTCCTCTCAAGAGTTCAAAGACATCCTAAAATTCAGTTTCCAATCTAAAGAAGTATGGTCATAGAAATCCCTAACCAACCCAATGTTTTGGGTAGATAAAGAGTGCAACCTTTGATATTTGTCAACTAAAGATTGATTTCCTATCCACAACTGATTCCAAACACTGGTGATATTTCCCGCAAAAACCTTCCATTTGAAGCCTTGAATAATGATGTTGCCCATGTTCATCTCTGTTCTTCTTAAACTGCATATGTCCAATGCCACCAAATTGATACCTTGCCCTGTCTAAGAATCTGGGGTTTCCATTCTGAATGAGCTAATCTGTATTTAGCTTTGATAAGCCTCACCTAGATTGAGTCTTTATCAACGTTGAATCACAACCACCCATTGTTCCATCAAAGCACAGTTGTGCAGTGATGGAGCCAGGAAGGGGCCAATAGGGATGGTCGCCCACGCAAAAAAAAAAAAAAACCTCTATTATTATGTACGGAAAAAATATTTTTCTATAAATTATATAGGCTCAGCTCGCCTCTGCTAAAATTTGATATGTATTTTTTTTGTCTCAATACATATTCATCCATGCATAGGTAAAATTTCTGGCTCCTTCCCTAATTATGCTCTCTAATTCTGTGAATGCCCTGGCCCCCATACTTCTTAGTAAGTTTATACCAGCACAACAAGTGTGGTTTCTTCTCGCCAGGATCGTCTCCCCATAAGAATTGCCTTTGAGTTTTCTCAATCTTGGATGTAATAGCAAAAGGTATTCTAAAAATTAAGCCCAAAATAACATATCCGAAAAAAATTTGAATAGAGACAAAAAAAAAATTATAATTTTATTTGTCTAAAATCGATTATTTTTAAGCACGTTTTGTCTCTATTCAATTATTTTTTGCATTTGTTGTTTTAACCTCAACTTTTTTTTTTTAAATTATTGTTATGTCTCAATGAAAAGAATCTAAAAAGTATAAAATTAAGTTCAAAAATTTAAAAAAAAATCACTAAAGATGACTAATAAACATAAAAAGACCCTATTTTTAAATTATTTTTTCTAAGTGTTTTTAAAATTTGCATTATTATTTATAAATTTTTTAAAACCTCTTAGTGAGACGATCTAATAATTCAAAATTTTTTTTATTAAAGATAAAAAAAATCACATAAGTACAAAAAAAAAAAAAAAATCAAATCGAGTTAAGTCAAACCTAATAACGAATCTGAGATCGGCTAGTGATTAATAATTAATACATGATTAGGATCTGCACTGGATATGCAAGAACCGGTGCTTGGACAGTTGGCCATCAAAATCATATGTAAACATTAGGCCACTTGTACGTATTTGTATATATGTAAGGCAATTGGTCACTTAGTCTGACCAATATTTTATTGGGTTGAATATTTTGTGTGATGCTATGAATAAATTGCACGATAAGAGCGGTACAGAGACATTTTTTATACATGTGATTTTCTCCATGTAAAATTACTAGATTGACCAAGTTTTTAAACCAAAATTTCAAAAGATAGGATATATTCTTAAACAGTATCGGGTTTGCTACAGATATTCCAAATTTCTCTACTAAATTGGCACTTAGGAGTCCAACAACATATGTCACTTAAAGACCAACTCTAGTTTATAGAAAAAGAATAGGGCCATCTTGATCATAGATAGTCATGGCCCTGCAGTAGTGCTAAACGTGATCGTGGGGATCACTAACCCTACGTAGAGCTTGAAAACTATTATAACGCCCCGATTTCTTGAGACTAAATCAAAGAAATATCACTCTTATTAATTAAAACAACAGAAAAAGTGCTA